>UCOH01011690.1:0-25306 GCA_900474275.1 Synergus japonicus | reverse complement strand
TCCCATTCCCAAACTTACATTTTCCTACTCACATCTCCCATCTCTCATCTTCCATCTTCCACTTTCCCCATTCCCAAACCTACATTTTCCTACTCTCATTTCCCATCTCCCATCCCTCATCTCCCATCTCTTCCATCTTCCACTTTCCCCATTCCCAAACCTACATTTTCCTACTCCCATCTCCCATTTTACATTTCCCATCTCCCATTCCCAAACCTACATTTTCCTACTCTCATTTCCCATCTCCCATCCCTCATCTCCCATCTCTTCCATCTTCCACTTTCCCCATTCCCAAACCTACATTTTCCTACTCCCATCTCCCATCTCCCATTTACCATTTCCCAGCTCCCAGCTCCCATTTCCCATCTCCCATTCCCAAACCTACATTTTCCTACTCCCATCTCCCATTTACCATCTCCCATTCCCAAACCTACATTTTCCTATTCCCATCTCCCATTTCCCATCTCTTCCATCTTCCACCTTCCCCATTCTCAAACCTACATTTTCCTACTCCCATCTCCCGTCTCCCATCTCCCATTTCCCATCTCCCATTCCCAAACCTATATTTTCCTATTCCCATCTCCCATTTCCTATCTCCCATCTCTTCCATCTTTCACCTTCCCCATTCCCAAACCTACATTTTCCATCTCCCATCTCCCATCTCTCATCATCCATCTCTTCCATCTTTCACCTTCCCCAATCGCAAACCTACATTTTCCTACTCTCATCTCCCATCTCCCCCATTCCCAAACCTACATTTTCCTACTCCCATCTCCCATCTCTCATCTCCCAGCTCTTCCATCTTCCACCTTCCCCGTTCCCAAACCTACATTTTCCTATTCCCAACTCCAATCTCTCATCTCTCATCTCTCATCTCCTATCTCTTCCATCTTCCATCTTCCATTCCATTTGGGAATCCATTCCCAAACCTACATTTTCCTACTCTAATCTCCCATCTCCCATCTCTCATCTCCCATCTCTTCCATCTTCCACGTTCCCCATTCCCAAACCTACATTTTCCTACTTCCATCTCCCATCTCCCATCTCTCATTTCCTATCTCCTATCTTCCCGTTCTTTTTGATGCCCACCTTCCATATCCTAGCTCCCATTTCCTATATCCTTTATATCTCCCATCTTTCCTGCCTCTTCCATCCCCACCTTTCCATTTCACATGTTCCTTTATTACCTCCTAGTTCCAACATCCCATCTCCCTTATCTCTCCCATATTTGTTGCCTCCCATCAACCATTTGTCACATCTCCACCATCTTCCACTTTCCACCACCTAGCTCCCATTTTATTTCTCCCATCTTCCATTGGTTACATCTGCCATTTCTCCAATATCCTCCAATTCCTAACTCTTCCATCTTTCATCTACTCCATCCCCCAGTTCCCGTTTCCCATGACCCACCTTCCATATTTCTAGCTTCCATTTCGTATTTCCTTTATACTCACCACATCCTATCCTCCATCTCTCATCTTTCCCACCTCTTCCACCCCCATTTCCCATCTCCCATCTCCCATCTTTCCCGTCTCTTTCATGTCCACCTTTCCATTTCCCATGTTCATGTATTACCTCCTAGTTTCAGTTTCCCATCTCCCTTACCTCACCGACATATCTTCGCTTCCATCATCCATTTCTCCCATCAACCATTTGTCACATCACCACCATCTCCCATTTTCCATCCCCTAACTCCCAGTTTCCATCACCCTCATATCTCCTATATTCCATCTCCCACCTTTTCTATCTCTTCCATCTCAATCTTTCCAATTTTACATTTTCCCTTCTCCTCTTCTATCTTCTAGTATCAATTTCCTATCTCACTTATCTCTCCCATATTTACCTCTCCCATCTTCCATCTCTCCCACCTTCCATTCCTCCATCTCCTATATCAATTTCCTGTCTCGCTTATCTCTCCCATATTTCATTTCTCCCATCTTCCATTTCATCACCGCTTATATTGCCAATTTGAAACTTTGATCGAACCCGTCGAACGTGACGGATCGATTTTCCTTGCTCTTACTCCTTCTGCCAATAATGGATCCCAGAGCAGAAGGATTACAGTTTTTCCCTTCCATATCTCTGTCTCCATTTCCCATCTGCTTTACCTCTTCCATATTTCATCTCTCCCGTCATCCATTTCTCCCATCTCCCAATCTTCCATCTCCCATCTCCCATCTTCCACCTATCCTATCTCTTCCATTCCTATCTATTCTATCCCAATCCTTCCCATTGTCCTCTTCCATCTCCTAACATCAATTTCCCATCCCGCTTATCTCTCCCATATTTCATCTCTTCCATCTTTAATCTCTCCCACCTCCAATTTCTCTCATCTCCACCTCCCAACTCTTCCATCTTCCATCTCAAGCCTCATTTCCAATCACCCCCTACTAACACAATATACTATACATCAATTATTCGGAAAAGTCTTTTTTTTTTTATCCAGAAATACACTTCCTGCATCAAATCTAAAATCAAGGACAATTCCCGGCTTTACCAGATTTTTTTCCAATTCCCGGAGAATGCCGGATTTCCTTAAATTCTCGCACAGTAGACACTCCGGTTATGTTAAATTTGGTCTACACTGTGGCGATTTAAAGGTCCTAACTTAACCCAATTAATGGCCTGTTAAATAAATCACTCTCTTTCTCTCTCTCCCCGTAGTCGATGGACTGAAAACAGCGGGTTTATTCGACCAAAATTCCGTATTCCTGCGGTCGTATTCCCTTCGGGTCAGATCGAGTCGCGTCGGGATATCGATCGTCACGTTGGCTACGTCAGTTCCATAAATTGCAGTTATATTGCCCTTATGAAGGGTTTATCATACTTGTCGAATCAGCCAGGGATCAGTTAAGTGCTGTTTTACAGCGACATATAAAATGCTTCGCGGATATCGACGCGAAAGGAACTTCCGCTCTTTGCACCCGAGGCGAAGGGTCGAGCCTCGAGACACATCGATTTTTCAGAGGAAAATGATGTAAAGTGAGAAGAAGATTGGAAGCAGTAAAAATCAAAGACTTTCTTTAATTTAAAAATAATAATTAGAAAATAATTTTAATTTAAAACTTTTTATTTTGAGTCATTTTAAGGGCATGTATTACTTACCCGGTCCCTACCTTACCGACATTTTTTCTCTGCAACGCTACGTCTACATTTATTGAGATACAACATTGAAAATTTCTATATTTGAAGCTAAAAGACGTTTGTCTGGTCCTAAATATTGAAATTTAAAAAAATTTGTTTAAACATTTTTTTTTATTTTTACAAAAATTTAAGACCAGACAAACATACATTAGCATATTTTCTTTAATTTTATAAATTTGCAATTTGATATCTTTATAAACGTAGACGTGGCGTTACAGAGAAAAAAATGTCGGTAAGGTAGGGATCGGGGAAGTAACACATGGCCTTAAGGAATTCAACGGATTTTATGAAATTTATTCGGGTTTTAGGGAATTCTAAGGAATTTCTTTGGATTTTCAGGAATTTAAAGAGATTTAACGAGTTTTTCTGCGATTTTTAAGCAGCTTTGAGGAATTAATTAATTCTACGTATCAGAGATCGAAAAAATTGTAATTTTAGTTTGATCGCGTCAATTGCATATTTCCGACCCGCTAACCTTTTAATACCATCGCCACTAATGACCCTTTCACTGTGCTAGCACCGATTTTGCATTTTCATGCGGTTCTTATTCCAAAGACGACCTACAACCCCGGGAACAAAAAGTTAATTACTCTAATTACAGGACCTCGGCTACGGTTACGATTACGCTTAGGGGAAAATCACCGAGTACTTTTCTTTGCGTTTCACGTGCAATATGTGTAGTGCACGTATTTACATAATTAACTGCTTGATGAAATTAAATTCCTGGTTTAATTTTCACCATTTATTTGTAACTGTATTATTTAATTCCGTGATACTTACAAGGAAAGTACCCGAGGTGTTTCTCGCTGATTCTGTTCTCTCTGTAATATGTTATACACAGTACATTAAAAACTAATGAAGACTTGTTTTTTTTTTTTATCGGCGGATAAACACTTTTAGAGGGTGAAATCCACCCCTCATGTTTACCCTCGAAACTCGTTTTTTTTTTTAAATACTTAAGGAATAGATATTTAAGGAATAAATAATATTCTATTCTAAAAAGATGATTGAGTCGAGATCGAAATATCGTAACGCATATTCCGCACTCCTGATTCGTCGGGTAAGTATCGATAGTGATTTTCGAGAATCGATACTTGCCGAATCGTAAATTCCGCGTGAATTGAATTTGAAATTTTGAATTTGGTTTCGTTAATAATGATTGTGTCACGAGTTTAAACACGAAATACATTGAAGATCTAGGAATTTTAAGGGAACTTTATGGAATTTTTAAAGATTTCGTGGAAGGTAACAGGATTTTAAATGTTATCGAAGAATTTAAAAGAATTTAAAGAAGTTTCTGGGAATTTTTAGAATTTTTCAGGAGACTTTGACCAGATTTTAATCCGACTTTTGAGGTACTTTTGTGAAATTTATAATATGTATTCTGTGGGATTTAAATAAGGAATTTAAAACTTTACAGGGAAATTTATTCAGGGATTTCAAAAGCTTTTTTTGGTTTTTAAAAGATTTTGTAGAATTTACAAAGATTTTGAAGGTTTGTGTCATATTTTAAGAGTGTTCAAATTTCTGTACGTTTTTTTAAGGGTTTTCAAGAAATTTTTCGATTTTTAAAAGATATTGTGGAATTTTTATGGAATTTATGGAGTTTTATGAGATTTCGAATAATTTACATAAAAGTATTTCCAGAGATTTTTCTGATTTTTAAAACATTTTGTGAAATTTTAAAGGATTTCACTAATCTTAACATGAATTTGAAGAGATTAATGATTTTGAAGGTTTTTATGTGCATTTTTAACGATTTTTAAGTAATTTGTACGAAATTCAAGAGATTTTTAGGATATTAAAACGATTTTGTAAAATTCTATGGGATTTTAGGATATTTTCTGAAATTTTAAGTAATTTCAAAGTTTTGTAAGAGTTTTATGAGGTTTTAAGGAATTTGAAATATTATCCTGAAATTTTAAGGAATTTTATGAGATTTCTAATAATTTTAATTGATTTCGAAAGATTTTTCTGATATTTAAAAAATTTTGTGAAATTTTAAAGGATTTCGTGGAATTTGATAAAATTTCTAATGATTTTAAGGGATTCTAAATGTGAAGGAATTTCAAGAGGTTTCTAGGCAGTTTTAGAGATTTTCACTAATTTTAACATGAATTTCAAGAGATTGATGATTTTGAAGGTTTTTATGTGCATTTTTAACGATTTTTAAGTAATTTGTACGAAATTCACGAGATTTTTAAGATATTAAAACGATTTTGTAAAATTCTATGGGATTTTAGGATATTTCGTGAAATTTTAAGTAATTTTAAAAGCTTTGTAAGAGTTTTATGAGTTTTTAAGGAATTTGAAATATTATCCTGAAATTTTAAGGAATTTTATGCGATTTTTAATAATCTTAATTGATTTCGAGAGATTTTTCTGATATTTAAATGAGTTTGTGAGAATTTTGAAGGATTTCATGGAATTTGATAAAATTTTTAATGATTTTAAGGGATTCTAAATGTGAAGGAATTTCAAGAGGTTTTTAGGCAGTTTTAGAGATTTTCACTAATTTTAACATGGATTTCAAGAGATTAATGATTTTGAAGGTTTTTATGTGCATTTTTAACGATTTTTAAGTAATTTGTACGAAATTCAAGAGATTTTTAGGATATTAAAACGATTTTGTAAAATTCTATGGGATTTTAGGATATTTCGTGAAATTTTAAGTAATTTTAAAAGCTTTGTAAGAGTTTTATGAGTTTTTAAGGAATTTGAAATATTATCCTGAAATTTTAAAGAATTTGATAAGATTTCTAATGATTTAAAGGGATTTTAAATGTGAAGAAATTTCAAGAAGTTTCTAGGAATTTTTAGAGATTTTCATGAATTTCAAAAGATTTATGATTTCGAAAAATTTTGTAGAACTTTAAGAGATTTTAGGATATTTCGTGAAATTCTAAAGGATTTCATGGAATTTGATAAAATATCTAATACTTTTTAGGGGATTTTAAAAGCGAAGGAATTTCAAGAGATTTATTAGAGTTTGTTATTGATTTTAAAATGAATTTCAAGAGATTAATGATTTTGAAGGTTTTGATGTGCATTTTTAACGATTTTTAAGTAATTTGTACGAAATCCAAGAGATTTTTAGGATATTAAAACGATTTTGTAGAATTGTATGGGATTTTAGGATATTTCGTGAAATTTTTAAGGAATTTTAAAAGCTTTGAATTTTTTAAAAGCTTTAAAAGGTTTTAATGAATTTGAAATATTATCCTGAAGTTTTAAGGAATTTTATGAGATTTCTAATAATTTTAAGTGATTTTGAGAGATTTTTCTGAAATTTAAATGATTTTGTTAGGATTTTAAAGGATTTCATGGAATTTGTTAAGATTTCTATGTAATATTTTTAAGGGATATAAAAGATATAGAGATTTTAAATTTTACCGTAAAATTTCAAGAATTTGTCGGGGAATTTTAAGAGATTTTAAAGTTTTTCATGGAATTTCAAAAGGTTTCTAGGAATTTTTAGAGATTTTCATGAATTTTAACGTGGATTTCAGAAGATTTATGAGTTTGAAAATTTTTCTCGAATATTTAAGGGTTTCATGGAATTGGAAGATATTTCTAATACTTATAATGAATTTTAAAGGATAGTTTCTTGGAATTTTTAAAGATTTTCACAAAGTTTAACATAGATTGTAAGAGATTAGAGATATAAAATATTATAAATTATATAATATTGTATATTATTCTTGTATAATAAAATTCTTACGATAAAATATTTTTTTTCCCCCTAATTGTTATTTTTTGTAGAAATTTTCTTTCTTTCTTTAGCAATCTTTTTCATATTAAATGGAAATTTTATTTGATAAAACCCAGTAAAGATCTTTGTAACAAAAAAAAAAAAAAAAAAAACAATGCGCTGAATTTAATGAGTAAACAAACTTTTCTTATTTTGCATACAAGTTATTTTGCACCAGAAGGTTAATAAAAATTTGCATAATACGGAGTTAGTATACTAAAGAAAAGCATCTCTAGGGAAAATATAAAGTAAAGTTTTCCCGGGAAATCTCTTTAGATAATTTTCATTACGTTTCTCATGATTCTCTCTTTTCCTCCACCCTCGATGTTCTAAACGTTATTGGAGAAATTTTTCCCAGGAGGTGTTTAATATCTGAAGTCGAAGCACTTGAAATTTCTCCATTTTACTCAATGAATATAACAAAAAGATCATTTTTCGCTCTTTAGACGTTTTCTATTTTAGCCTAGGAATGTGCCTACAGAGCGAAAAAATCTTTAATTTTAATTATTTTGGCTTAAAACGAAGAATTCGAGATTTTACCTCAAAATTCAGTTTAAAAACTCGTTTTACTCAAAAAGTATTAAAATAAAAAACTTTTTCGCTCTGTACGCATATTTCTATCCAAAAAGTGAGTAGCTCTACAGAGCGAAAAAATAATAATTTCTAATATTCATTGAGTAAAATGAGGAAACTGAATTTTGAGGTCAATATTTGTTGGTAAAGTTTCATACAAGCTGTAAACAATATTGCTGGGAAAAGTGCATCCGTGCAGAGCCAGAATGTGGGCCATTGCCGAAATATAGTGCACATGGGAAAGGCTTGAAAATTATTAACAGCTACTTATTGAAGTGCTTATAAGTTCAAGTTGCACATGCGTCCAGTTTCGAGATGTGTTTAACCTGGAAACAAGTGTATTCGCAAACACACATAAAGAGTGGAAGAGAGGATATATAGATACTCATAAATCATGAGAGAATACAAGAATTTATTAGCCAAAAGAAAAATTTCCTCATTTCACTCAATATATACCGACATTATTTATTTTTTCTCTCTGTAGAGCTAACCATTTTTCAAATAGAAATATGCGTACAGAGCGAAAAAGTCTATAAATGTAATATTTTTGACTGAAAACGAAGAATTCGGGATTTAAACTCAAAATTGAATTAAAGAACTCATTTTATACAAAAAGTCTTAAAATTATACAATTTTTGGCTCTGTACGCATAATTCTATTTAAAAAGTGAAGAGCTTTACAGAAAGAAAAATCATCTAATTATAATATTCGTTAAGTAAAATGAGGAAAAAATTTTTTATAGTGACTTTTATTTTATTCTGTATGTATATATATGATAAATTTCTATTTTACCACTTTTTCTATCCTCTCTCCAGAGAATATATATATTTACCTCCTACTACCTCTCAATATGATATTGGTTTCCTGGGGGCGCCATTTAGCTGCTTTAAACTAATCTTAAAACTTTAGAGCTTGGTTCGTCGTAGCTTATATTGCCAGTTTGAAACTTTGATCGAACTCGTAGGACGTGAGGGATCGATTTTCCTTGCCCTACCCACTTTTGCCAATAATAGATCCCAGAGCAGGATTAAAGTTTATCGAAGAAAATTTATTTAATCAGTCTTCATCAGAGCACAAAATTTTATTTTAGACTGCCAACAGAAAATGAATATCCTTCATATGTTCTGAAAATTTGTTAAGAAATTTTGGAATTTATCTACAGGTCAATTAAGGGTGTTGGACCCACGTTCTAATCCTCAAAATTCAATTTCCTCATTTTACTCAATAAATATTACAAATTATTACTTTTTCGCTCTGTAGAGCTACTCATTTTTTAAATAGAAATATGCGTACAGAGCGAAAAAATTTATAATGTTAATACTTTTTGAGTAAAACGAGTTTTTAAGTTAAAACTCCGTGTTATTAATGACCGTTCATTCTCTGACATGAATGTAGTTATCCGCATTGCGGTTGTGTAAGTCTTTACGGATTTCTAGGAAAAGGTACCTTGAGATAGTTTGGCTAAGATATTATATTTCCTGTCCCTCTACCCTCAGTTTCCGACCTCGTTGAGAAATGAGCCAAAGAAAGTAATTTCGTCTTCCTTTAATTCCGCTGTTCCTCAAGTCGTTTTACATTTCCTGTCAACACATTTTCTGATGCATAAATTAACTTTAAGGTAGTTGGATCGAAATTTCAACACCAAAATTCGTTTTTTAGATTTTAATTAACAAATAGTATAAAACTAGTCAATTTTTGATATAAAAGCGAATTAGATTCAGTTTGAGATTCGATTTAATTTAGAGAATAGAATTTCGATCCCTTAATTTTTTTTTTCCACCTATAATCGACCAAGTGTACTTACTTTCCTTCCTCGATGAAGAAACGAGGAAAAGATGTCCATAGTTGTCTCAAGAGGGAGATGATGAAATGGTAGATGTCAGACGAAGACTTTAATAAGAGGTGGAAGTTGGAAAGCTATTCTAGTAGTTTCTAGTGTTGGGATAGGACGTGGAATACACCACGAGAATGTCACTTTTGATCTCTCGCTCCGGAAATAAGTCTCGGACTTGGGAGAAGGTAGCTTTTACAATTTAAATCTTTTTTTAGAGTTCTTTGACCCATATAGTTTCAGTTTTCAATTTAGTTCCTATGTGAACTTCAAAGGAGGAAAACATTCTTTTAACTGCAAATTACGCCTGGGTGCTTTCTTAAAATATTTTCCTTTTAGTTATTTTGTAACAAAGTGATTATATTTATAGAAAAAAGAGCCGTCTGTATCAACAATTGAAAGGTTTTTTGCCCTAACTGTACCTTGTGACCACTTCTTTTTTCTTGACTGTGCCTTTGACCACTTTTTTTTCTTTGACTATACCCTTTGACCAGTGATTTTACTCCATGACCACGCCGTCTTAAATTGATTATACCCTTTGACCAAGGTTTCTGTCTAGGTTGTACCCTTTGACCAGTGATTCTACCTCTTGACCACGCCGTCTTAAATTGATTATACCCCTTGACCAAGGTTTTTGTCTAGGTTGTACCCTTTGACCAGTGATTTTAACCCTTGACCACGCCTTTTTACTTTAACTATACCCTTTGACCAAGTTTTTTGTCTAAATTATACCCTTTGACCAGTGAGTTTTTCTCCTTGATCACGCTGTCTTAAGTTACCTTAAGTTACCTTGACCAAACTTTTTTACCACGACTGTACCCTTTGACCATATCTTGACCTTGAAAATATCCTTTGACCACTTCTTTTTACCTTGATTTGATCCTTGACAGAGCTTGACAATAACCCATGACTACGTCTTCTTCCCTTTCATCAGTGATTGTATCACTTGACCACATCATTTAGCTTTGACCACGCATTTTTTCTGAACTGTACTCTTTGACCTTGCTTTTCTACACTGACCGTACACCTTGCTGATGTTTTTAAGCCTTGGCCATGTCTTTTTACCATGCCTGCGTCCCTTTTCAATGGTTTGTGACCTTGACCACACGTTTTTTCAGGACTGTACCCTTTGACCACGCGTTTTTACGACGACTGTACCCCTTGGCTCTACTCCCTAATCTATATTTTACCTTTTAGTTTTGAACTCATCCCTTTTTTCTTCTATATAACACAAATTTACATAATTTATGTACATAATTATGTTCTGTTGGTTAACTCCGCTCCTCATTGTTTAAGGTTCTGATTCCTCGATACTAAAATAGTGTTTTTATTGAAATTTAGAACGAATTGTATGAAGGTTATTTATTGATTGGTCTTTCAATTTTTTCAACTACCTACTCTATTTTATTTTTCCTACGTCTCTCTTATCTCCCTTTTCACTAGACACTCGAGATTTTGAGTGCTTCAACGAATTCAGTCGGGTTGCCGAGAAGTCCCAGGAGATAGCGGAAGGGTTGCGAATGAAGTGGACGTCTACGTGCGTGCGAACCATATTAAAAAACCGTTGCAGGCGGACTCTTTAGAACAGAGTGCGAGGCATACAAAATAATTATTTTTGAGCACGTCCGAGGCAATTTTACACAATTTGTAAAAATCTTTTCAGGGTGCTAAAACCATGTTTTAGACTAAAAATTTTGTTTCCTCATTTTACTTATCAAATATGAGAATTTCATATTTTTTCACTCTGTAGAGCTACTTATTTTGTGAATAGAAATATGCGTACAGAGAGAAAAAATGTAAAATTTTAATATTTTTTGCGTAAATTGAGTTTTTAAATGGAATTTTTAGGTTAAATGTTGTATTCTTCGTTTTAATCACAAGGTATTATAATTAGACATTTTTTCTCTTTGTAGAGTTACTCACTTTCTGAATAGAAATATGCGTACAGAGCGAAAAAATTTATAATTATAATACTTTTTGAGTAAAATGAGTTTTTTAATTGAATTTTGAGGTTAAATCTCGAATTCTTCGTTTTAAGCCCAAGGTATCGAAATTATATAATTTTTCGCTCTGTACAGACAACGTTAAGTTGGAAAAGAGTTCATCTACAGAGCGAAAAAATACGAAATTTTAATATTAGTTGAATAAAATGAGGAAATTGAATTTTAAAATTAGAAATTGGATTAAGGCAGCTTAAGTATTGTACGATACATAATAAAATATTATCCACGAATATTTGACATAATAAGACATGTGAGATAAAATGAGGAAAAGTCAAAGGAAGGTCAGTCGCAGAGAAAGAATATATTTATATATAGTTGAATATTCTCGTAAGTCGGACAGATGCGCGCCGTATTGGAGCCTAAGCCACTTGACTTCACTTGCCATAAGATCTTTTCTCTACTGTTTTACTTAACATCTTATACGAAACACCACGTATTACAAAATATATAACGAAAATTACTATATATTTTTAACGCTAGTGTTTCTTAAGGGCGTTGGATCCAAATTCCAATAAAAAAATTCGAATTCTTCATTTTACTCAACGACTATTCGAATTAAATGCATTTTCGCTCTGTACACCTACTCTTTTTTGTAATAGAAATACAAGTACAGCGACAGAAAATCTTCACTTACAATATTTTACTTTTAAAACGAGGAATTCGAGATCTAACCTCAAAATTCAGCTTAAAAACTCATTTTACCGAAAAAATATTGAAATTAAAAATGTTTTCGCTCTGTACATCTACTCTTTTTCGTAATAAAAATACAAGTACAGCGACAAAAAATCTTCACTTCTAATATTTTACATTTAAAACGAGGAATTCGAGATCTAACCTCAAAATTCAGCTTAAAAACTCATTTTACCGAAGAAATATTAAAATTAAAAATGTTTTCGCTCTGTACGCGTATTTTTACTCGAAAACTGAGTAGTTCTACAAAGCGAAAAAATATCTAATCATCATACTTTTTGAGTAAAATGAGGAAATATAATTTTGAAATTAGAAATTTTTCCCTCAATATCAAAGTGAGTAATCCTACCCATAGTTTACCTATCTCTATTACAATTCAATGCAACATTTTATGGTGTCATAGGTCACACACTATCTTAACATTAATAGTGTCAGGTGATCCGATAGTATAAGTTTACGTACACAACCCAGAAATTGAAGTTGGTCGTATTGGCAGATAACCGGAAATCAGTGGCGAATTTAACGGATACATTCAGCCGGCATTACGAAACAATCTCCGATCCAACCCTGGTGCTTTGGTTTGTTCAATTTTGAATGAATTTAACCCCGATACGGTGAAATAGTACATCAATAGTTGGTGAGGATAGTGATAGGAGCGTTCCTGAAACGCTGCCAGCTATTTTAACCCTCCCCCCCCCTCTGCTAAACGGGGTCCATACAGCGTGCCGAATCGCGTTATGGATCGTCGACGAGGTTAGCCACCCTGTTATTTATGCGATTCCATGTCCTTCCTGCTTGCATAAGGGGGAGGGGGGAGGGTTGATGGTCGGGGGGTTGATTGGTGGGGGGGTTGGAGGGATCGGGGGCTGGAGGATTCGGGTTTTATTGGAAAGAGGTACCCGTCACAACATGCCGGGTGACAAATATCCCAGCACCCTAACCCCCCACCCCCCACGCCCCTTTCCCGAAAAAAAACTACATACCGCCCACTCGTCTTTTCCTCTTTTTTTTTATCCTCCCCTTTCCTCCCGTAGACACTTTTTTTTCCATTTTCCCTTTTAACCTTTTTATATAGTACCCGACTCGCCCCGCTTTTAACGGCAATTCGATAAAGAAGTTTTATGTATTTTTAAAGATAATATTTTAAGTAAAGGGGGGAGTCGCGATGTTAGTGTGACAAAATAAACTTTTTTTCGGGGTTGATTGATTACAGTGTGCAAGAGGGGGTTGAAAATGGTTGGTCACACCCCTCCCCTATTTTAAGTGCATAGGTCACACCCCACCTGAAATTGAAGTGTGGGTGTGACCAGGAATTTAATTTCAAATTCGGGGTTATGGCAGAAAACCATATTTGGGGAAATATATTTGGTCACACCCCACCCGAAATTGAAGTGGGGGTGTGACCAGATATTTTTATATGAAATATGATTCTTTGTTACAAATTCAATCTGAAAACAAATGGTACTTCTGTCACACCCCTATTATTTTTTAATTATGGAGGGGGTGTGACTAAATACTTTTGAGTTTCAGATTTGATTTGCAACGAAGAATCATATTTCACAAAGGAAATATTTGGTCACACTTCCACCTCAAATATAAACATGCAGGGGTGTGACCACAGTCCCTTGATTGGAAAAATTTAGGGGTGTGGCCAAAATATTTTTTCAGGTTCGGGTTTACATTGAAAACCATTATTTGGCCTATTTGGTCACACCCCACCCCTAAATTAAAACGGGGTTAGGGGTGTGACCAAAATATTTTTCAGGCTCGGTTTTATATTGCGAAAACATTATTTGACAATATTTAGTCACACCCCACCCCTAAATTAATACATCATTTGGGGTGTGGCCAAATATTTTTTTGCGAAATATAATTTTTTCGAAAAACTAATTTAACATATATGATTAAATTAAAAAATATATTCTTTAATTTCAATTCTCTATCTTTTGAAAAATATCGCCTCGAATCTTTCTAAGAATATTTATGAAACATCTCACTGTCGAAGTAAAGGAGGAGTCGAATTGTAAATCGCTGGCAGGAGAGATAAATTAAAAGTTGGTATCCGGCAAACTGCGACGATCTATCATAACAAAGTAGCTGGAGCTGGAACGATGAAAAGTGATCCAAGAGCGAATTGATCTGCGATGACTAAAGAAAAACGGGTACTTGAAGAGCAATTGTTGAACATCGTTATAAGTTACGAGTTACAACTTGTGACGTTCAGAGTACCATAAATTGGGTTACGACCTCATTGACTACTATCTGAACGTGCTCTCAACTAATAGAGCTATGATCACAACTTGAAGATCAAACTTCTTAACGATTCCTTGTTTTACTCGATAAATATTAGAACGAAGTATTTTTTCGCTCTGTACGTAAATTTATATTTAGAAATTGAGCTGGAAATATAATTTCGAGAGAAAAGGAAAATTCTTACAAAAGCCAGGATTTATACTTTGGTTACTCGAATGTGGTTTAATATCACGAATAATAATTTGTTTGCTCCATTTTCAAGACTTGTTTATAGAGGAGTGAATTATTCCTTTTAAGCGCAAAGTGGAGTTCCTTCAAAATTACGTTTCAATGCAAAATAAATACACAGAGGGAAAGCGTTATTTCTTTTTTCTCGTTTCTTGTCGTTTTACTGAAGGCAAAGAGCTTTTTGCTTAGTTTTACTTTATAACGAACCACTTCTGAAAAAGTAATTATTACCAAACAAAAAATCCAGATACAAGTAGAATTACGTAATTCGGTTAGCGTGATTGAAATATAATACAATATTTTTACGTGTACCAAGTACGGAGATTATTCGGAGATTATTTTCAAACATTGTCATTTGCTTATAAATATAATTAATATATTATTACACAAGATGTCCCGAGGCACAATGAGGCCAGAAAAGTGTCCCTGGACAAATTGATATTCATCAGAAGCCATTTCTGAACCGATTTTTTCAAAATTAAAGCTAATAATATTCGACAAAAAACTTTCGAATCAGATTTGAAATAAAAATTATTTTTTTAATTAATAAGAAAAATGTAAAAAAATTTTTTGAAGAAATACTTTTTCGAGAAATATTTGGATTCAATCTTAAATACCTGGAATCAATGAAGAAACTATCCAGAAAAGTTCTCTAATAACTTAGCAATTGTTCTAAAATTTATTGAATTTGTTATAAACAAATAAGTGAGTGAAAGTGGATTCATAGGGATTGACAGTGATTCGTTAATCATGGACACTTTTTTGGCCCTAGTGTTCGAGGGAGAGATGAGGGAGAGAAGAACAGTGAGAGGTATCTTATAGTAGGGTGGGGTTCTATATAATAGGGGGAGGTTCCATGAAGGTAAGGTAAGGTGGGGTTCTATGAGGTAGGGGGAGGTTTCACGGAATCTATTTCGTTTCCAGGGGATAGGGTGAGGTTCTATGGATACTTGGATGATTTAATAGGGTGGTAGATGAGGTTCTATGGGATAGGGGGAGGTTCTATGGCTTATGAGAAGGTTCTACTGAATAGGGAGAGGTTCTACTGAATAGATGTCATTTCCAGGGGATAGGGTGAGGTTCTATGGATACATGGATGATTTAATAGGGTGGTATATGAGGTTCTATGGGAAAGGGGAGGTTCTATGCAATAGGGGGAGGTTCTATGAAGTATGGAGAAGTTCAATTGAATAGAATTCATTTCCAGGGGATAGGGGAGGTTCTATGGGATAGGGGGAGGTTTTATGCAATAGGGGGAGGTTCTATGCAATAGGGGGAGGTTCTATGAAGTATGGAGAAGTTCAATTGAATAGAATTCATTTCCAGGGGATAGGGGAGGTTCTATGGGATAGGGGGAGGTTCTATGGCTTATGAGAAGGTTCTACCAGATAGGGAGAGGTTCTACTGAATAGATGTCATTTCCAGGGGATAGGGTGAGGTTCTATGGATACATGGATGATTTAATAGGGTGGTAGATGAGGTTCTATGGGATAGGGGAGGTTCTATGCAATAGGGGGAGGTTCTATGAAGTATGAAGAAGTTCAATTGAATATAATTCATTTCCAGGGGGTAGGGGAGGTTCTATGCAATAGGGGGAGGTTCTATGGCTTATGAGAAGGTTCTACTAAATAGGGAGAGGTTCTACTGAATAGATGTCAGTTCCAGGGGATAGGGTGAGGTTCTATAGATACATGGATGATTTAATAGGGTGGTAGATGAGGTTTTATAAGATAGGGGAGGTTCTATGCAATAGGGGGAGGTTCTATGAAGTATGAAGAAGTTCAATTGAATAGTAGAATTAATTTCCAGAGGATAGGAGAGGTTCTATGCAATAGGAGGAGGTTCTAGGAAGTATGGAGAAGTTCAATTGAATAGAATTCATTTCCAGATGATAGGGGAGGTTCTATGCAATAGGGGGAGGTTCTACTGAATAGATGTAATTTCCAGGGGATAGGGTGAGGTTCTATGGATACATGGATGATTTAATAGGGTGGTAGATCAGGTTTTATGAGATAGGGGAGGTTCTATGCTATAGGGGGAGGTTCTATGGGGTAGGGGGAGGTTCAATTGAATAGATTTCGTTTCCACGGGATAGGGGGAGGTTCTATGCAATAGGGGAAGGTTCTAGGAAGTATGGAGAAGTTCAATTGAATAGAATTCATTTCCAGGGGATAGGGGAGGTTCTACTGAATAGATGTCATTTCCAGGGGATAGGGTGAGGTTCTATGGATACTTGGATGTTTTAATAAGGTGGTAAATGAGGTTCTATGGCATAAGGGAGGTTCTATGCAATAGGGGGGTTCTATGGGATAGGGGGAGGTTCAATTGAATAGATTTCGTTTCCACGGGATAGGGGGAGGTTCTATATGATAGGGGGGTTCTATGGAATAGGGAGAGGTTCTATGGACTATAAGAAGGTTCTCTTAAATAGGGTAATGTTCAACTGAATAAATGTTGTTTCCAGGGGATAGGATGAGGTTCTATGGACACGTGTATGATTTAAAGAGGTAGATGAGGTTCTATGGGATAGGGGGAGGTTCTATGGCTTATGAGAAGGTTCTACTAAATAGGGAGAGGTTCTACTGAATAGATGTCATTTCCAGGTGATAGGGTGAGGTTCTATGAATACATGGATGATTTAATAGGGTGGTAGATGAGGTTCTATGGGATAGGGGGAGGTTCTATGGACTATAGGAAGGTTCTATGAAATAGGGAGACGTTCAATTGAATAGATTTCGTTTCCACGGGATAGGGGGAGGTTCTGTGAGATAGAGGGAGGTTCTACATGATCGGGGGTGGGTTCTGTGGGATAGAGGGAGGTTCTTTGGATTATGAGAAGGTTCTATTAAATAGGGAGAGGTTCTACTGAATAGATGTCATTTCCAGGGGATAGGGTGAGATTCTAAGGATACATGGATGATTTAATAGGGTGGTAGAAGAGGTTCTATGCAATAGGGGGTTCTATGGGATATGGGGAGGTTCTATGCAATAGGGGGGGTCCTATGGGACATGGGAAGGTTCTATGGGGCAGGATGAGGTCCTATAAGGCATGGGAAGGTTATATGAGATAGGGGGAGGTTCTATATGACAGGGGAGGTTCTATGGGATAGGGGGATAGGTTCTATGATTTCTGATGAGATTTAATGGGAACAGGGGGCGTTCCTTTGGATATGATAAGGTTCCATGGTACAGGGGGGGGGGGTTCAAACGGAAAGGAGGAGTGATAGGAAGTATACGTGAGGTTCCTAGGGTCAGGGGATTCAACAGAGTAGGAATTACAAGGGCCAAGGGGCATTTCGATTATTTTAAAAACAGTGAATAGTTATGTCCGCCTTGAAGATTCATGTCGCTTGTTGTAGGGACGACCACGTTCGCTCACTCAAGTTGGTTGTGATGACTTCTTGGGTCCCTAAAAGGAATTGGACGAGCATCACACCCAGGTTGAGTGAGTCCACGTTGTCGCCATTTTTCTTCTTCATATGTCTCCATACCCTGGATCACTTTATCTTCATCTTCTTCATTTCCTCTGCTGTCGTCTTATCCTCTTCTAGCAGCTTTCTTAAAATCTTATATGCTAGTATAAAAAGCTCGGATTCAAACCTTATCTAACGACAAAAAGAAGAAAGGACTTAGAGATAATGCAGAGAAAAAGCTTTCCAATCCAGACTGTAAGAGTGGCAAAACATTAAATATGTTATTTGAAGGAGTATCCACTCTTAATTCAAATAAAATGAATTTATTGGGATTTTAGTTGTGATTTATTGTTGACTAGATTTTTTTCTTTGCTCTGCTTTTCGTGTTTTGTGTTGTTTTGTTTTTTTTTATCTGAGGCTACAAAAAACTTCGCACTGTATCGAAAGAATCGAACAAAGTGTTTGGATTATATCGACCAGGAAACTCGATAGCCTGTGAAGAGAGCGAGTGCTCTCTTCTTTGTACATCAATGGGAGCCCTTAGAAATGCTACGTGGCTATAATACGAAACCCCGTCTCAAGCATCGACAACCCTTTTTGAGCGTCTGCCAACTGTGCCAAAAAATGCATGGCTCAGAGGCATTTCAAACGCGTCTAGGGTGGAAAGTAAAAAAGAAAAAGTTAACGGAATTAAAAAAAAAATTCTTCACTACTTTACAAATATTAAAGATAGATATTTTTTCGCTTTGAAGAGGTATTCAATTTAAAAATGCCTTTTAGTCACAAAGTACCAAAATATTACATTTTTTCGCTCTGTACGCATATTTCTATTTAAAAAGTAAGTAGATCTACAGAGCGAAAAAATAATAATTTCTAATATTTATTGAGTAAAATGAGGAAATGGAATTTTGAAGAGTAGAACATAGGTACAAAGACGCTTAATTTCATGCTTGTTTTCACCCAGAAGTTCTCCTTTCGTCATTTAATTATCTCAGAGTAGTGAGAGGATTTCGCGCGTTAGTAAACGCGTGATGTGACATAATTAATAACTAATTAACCTCTAGAATAGTAACCTAGAAAGCGTGCATGAATTTCTACCATATATGTGTTTACCTTTGATATTTTGTCTGTATAATCTAACGACATAATTTGCAAACACTCAAACTGAATCACTTGGACTATACATGGTAATTAATTTCTCATAATAATTCTCAAAGTTATTTTACATTCTGTTTTAGTTCCCTTTTAAATTATACGTTCGGTATTATATTTCTGCAGTTGATGAATGCGACTTTTCTCTCAGCTTTTACTTCTGAAGAGATGGGGGAAAAAAAATAAAAGGAAAGTATCGCGCGAATCCGACCATCCGCGGCAAAGTTGAATCTTTTTGTTCCTTTTGAGTTTTCTACGAGGCGGTACTCGGCATCAGGTTTGGTTAGAACTGTTGGCGACAAGTGCCATATAAACTGAGGTAAAGTTGTTGGAAAATTGGAAAGTGTTTGTCGACTCGAATCGAAACAATACTAGCTCCCTTGTATATAACTAACTTAAAAAAAATAATTTACTTACACCTCCAGCTCACAAGTATTCCCTTTCAACATTTCCTCTCTTTAAAATTATTATTTATATCAAAACAGAAGCAGTCATTTTAATCTACATTCTTATAGTTTTTTTATTTTATTTCTTTCACAGAAAGTCAGAGGAGGAAAAACAGATGAACGGATTAAATAGGTGATGAGAAAAAGGACAGAGAGAAGTGGGGAAGGGGCTAGGGATATAAGGGAGGGGATAGAGACAAACGATTCTTATGAAAGTAGGGGGAGGGGTTAGGGATAAAGGGTAAAGGGAGAAGCGACATGATTTGTGAGGGGTAAGAGTAGAAATTAGTGTTAGGAGTTGAGTGACGAGAAAGTGGGATGGAAGCGAAAGTGGGGAGGGGGCTAGGGATATAGGGAGGGAATAGAGGCAAATGAATATGATGAAAATAGGATGAGGGGCGGGGGATAAGGGGTAAAGAGAGGGATGTCATGTAAGAAGGAGGGGGCTAGGGATATAGGGAGGGGGTAGATACAACTTTTCTACTGAAAATAGGGGGAGGGGCTAGGGATAAAGGGAGGGATGATATGATTTGTGAGGGGTTAGAGTAAAAATTAGTGTCATCAGGTGAGTGACGAGAAAGTGGAATGGGAACGTAAGTGGGGAGGGGGCTAGGGATATAGGGGAGGGGATAGAGACAACTTTTATGATGAAAATAGGATGAGGGGCTAGGGATGAGGGGTAAAGAGAGGGAAGTCATGTAAGTGGGGTGGGGGCTAGGGATATATGGGAGGGGCTAGGGATAAAGGGTAAAGGGAGGGATCACATGATTTGTGAGGGGTTAGAGTAAAAATTAGTGTTATCAGGTGAGTGACGAGAAAGTGGAATGGGAACGTAAGTGGGGAGGGGGCTAGGGATATAGGGGAGGGGATAGAGACAACTTTTATGATGAAAATAGGATGAGGGGCTAGGGATGAGGGAGGGGATAGACAAATTATTCTGATGAAATTAGGAAGAGGGGCTAGGGATAAAGGGTAAAGGGAGGGTTAACATGATTTGTGAGGGGTAAGAGTAGCAATTAGTGTTATGAGGTGAGTGATGAGAAAGGGAGGTGGGAGCGAAAGTGGGGAGGGGGCTTGGGGTATAGGGAGGAGATAGAGGCAAACGAATATGATGAAAATAGGATGAGGGGCTAGGGATAAGGGGTAAATAGAGGGATGTCATGTAAGTGGGGAGGGGGCTAGGGATAAAGGGTAAAGGGAGGGATCACATGATTTGTGAGGAGTTAGAGTAAAAATTAGTGTTATCAGGTGAGTGATGAGAAAGTGGGATGGTAACGTAAGTGGGGAGGGGGCTCGGGATATAGGGGAGGGGCTAGGGATAAAGGGTAAATGGAGGGATGGCATGTAAGTGGGGAGGGGGCTCGGGATATAGGGGAGGGGCTAGGGATAAAGGGTAAATGGAGGGATGGCATGTAAGTGGGGAGGGGGCTAGGGATATAAGGTAGGGGAAGAGATAAGCGATTCAATTGATAAGAGGGGGCTGAAGTATGAGTTAATGGAATAAGATGATTGACCGGAAATTGAGATATAAGTAGGGAAGACCCGAGGATAAGTGGGATGAGGAGGGGGGATGGGGTGCGGGAGGGGGAGGGGGAGGGGGCGTGGGAGGGGATATTGATCTGGTGGGGATAAAACGGGTTTAGGACAGACGTGCAGAGGGGGCTAAGCATATAAGGAGGGAGAGTGATGAGAAGGGGAAATGAAAAGGGATTGATTGAATGAGAGGGGAAAGTCGGAGGGGGATTTATAATTCTATTTAAAAATTGATATTATTAGTTCCATTTAAAAGAAAAAAATGGGCTAAATTGCTTATAAGAATTTGGTTACGAAAGCAACAAAAGTTTCTTTCTTTATATTAAAATTGAAAGAGTTACGTTGCTCATTGTCAGAGCCAGGCTGACTATAACTTACTGTTACTACTCGCAGATATTTCAGTAGTAGTAGTAGTAGTCTTTCTCGAGCAACTGTGACAAGCGCTCTTGCTTTAATTGCATACCAGCGACTTGAAAAGAATTCAGTAAATTCATAATAATCTAGCTTTCGTGGAGGCACGGCCACAAAAAGTCGACAAGAATTCACAAAGGGGATATTTTGAAAATGTAGTGCGAGTGAAATTCTAGAGAGGCGGATGTAAAATACTCAGGGAAATTAATATATTTATTGTTATTATATTTAATTAAATAATTTCTAAGCGAATTTTATGTAAGACTATGAAACGGAAAAAAGTAGTTTTGAGTCGATAGTTCTTCACTCTGTGAAGAGAAGTCTCCGGTGGATTTTAATTAATTTCCTTTCGATGGATGACAGGAAAATCCGATTGTCATATTTCAGAAGCCTTATTCCACAAGATTTCCCCGGGGGAAAAATGCATCACTCCTTTCTCTAGATTGATCACTAGCTCGGACAGAAGGACCGCTTTTTAAAGTAGTTAGAAAACCACAAAACGTTACGCTGACGGAAAAGCTCGTCACGTCGCGTTCTGGTCGTTACTTTCTTTCGTAGGGGAAAAAGCCATTTTCCCGACAAATCGCAGCCAACCTCTGGTCTGGCTTTCACCCTTCCACGCCATTTAGCTCCAGGCTTTATTTTTACTTAATAGCCGTTTTCGACGCCACAGCTTTAACATTTGAGATATGTTAATTATATATTCGCTTTTAAAACTTACCACCGCCTTTATTAAAGGGATGAATTATCCTCAATCAGGTGTCACTTACCTATAACAGAAGAAAAAAAGATCGTTAATCGCATACGTCACAAATATATGTATTAAATTCTCAAAAAAATGGTAAACATTGAAATATGAATCTATTCAATTCTTGCGAATATCAATATCCCTTTTCGCGAAGCAAATGGGTCCATAATTCCTGGTCACATTAACCGCATGTTGATGTCAAACAGTGCAAAACAATCCGCCTCAAGCGAGGTCGAGCATCCAAGTGAAAAGCATTGCGGCTAATTGTTTTATTGGAATAATTACCAACTGTTTAGTAGCGGAAACCTAGCCTACAGTTATGTTGGTAATTTGTGCTACACTATGTACATCATACGCTATCACAACACACGTTATTTACTCTACCATTTTGACATGTGTCAACTCTGCGTGACGTCACAGATGAATATACATAATAGATGCTTGATGTGATTTTTAATTTCTTCCCATGCATATCAAATATTTTAAGTCGTCTTTTGTAAAAAAAAGTTCCCAATCTTCATATCAATATTCGTTGAAGTTCAGGGCTGGACTGATGAGAAAAGCAGTTCCCGAGACACCACGTAAAAGATTTTTTTCTTTACGTTGCAGATCATCCAAGTACTTGCGAAGTTGATCCTTGAAGAGGATGGCCAAAGAGAATCTCACGAGCACCTTGTGGGAACGACCTAATTACTTGAAAGCGTGCGCCGCTTGGCGGCGAGTCATCCTGGCACCGAATGCAATTTAGACGGAGGTATAGTCGCTGAAATTGCACCCTTTTGACACCGATGAAGGTTACACAGTCTGCGACGAGGGATCGGGAATGGGAAAAGGGTAATAGGAAAGGGTAGGGGGAAAAGTTCTCGTGCAGAGGCTGATTTAGCGAGTCTGGGTCTCGTGTGTCACACTGTCACACTGTCACACTGGCAGGAGTAACCGAACAGCTTTTAGAGCTGGTATGTCCATTAAGCGTGTCGCTTTCACGCGTCAATGACGAAATCAGGTTCACGAACCGTGTTGCTAGTTATTAGTTTAATTTTCCTACTATACGCGACTAGATGCCATCAGCGTGAAGTTCTGCTACAATAATACATATGGGAGCAGCACTAAAAGGATCCATCCGCCCGGAATGAAATTAATCAGCCGTTTTAGAGTTGGGACTTGAACGTTTCCCAGGTGGACTTCCAAAAACACTCACTTCCGGAATACTTTGTTGGAAAAATTCATTGGAAACGGGTTGAGCGGAAGACTGGACTGTTTGCGCCAGAGCCTCACGTCACTTATAACGATGTCTAACTAACCGTGTTCTCTATAACGAGCGCCGCGTTAGTCACGAATGTTTAGCACCGACAACGTTCGCGATCATTAGAGTTCCATAGCGAATGCACAGTTGATCGCCTCCTCTCAAGTATAACAGGAGAAATAAAAAAGAACCTAATGTCATTAATGATATTCAGCCAAGCTTAAGATTCCTAATGAGGCTCCGCAATTCTGCAGACAGACAATCGGGTCCATTTCGATTTCAATCTTAAACGAGAGCCTCCGTTTCCGGCCTCCAAATTCAATTTCCACGTTTTACTCAAAAAATATTTGATCTAGCTATTTTTTCGTTCTGTAAAGCTTTTCAGTTTTTGTATATAAATATGCGTACAGAGCGAAAAAATGTACAAGTTCAATCCGCTTTGTGTAAAATGAATTTTCAAACCCAATTTCGACGTTAGGTCCCGAATTCCTCGTTTTAGACACAAGGTACTAAAAATATACATTTTTTCGCTCTGTACGCATATTTCTACATAAAATTCGAGTAGCGCTACAGAGCGAGAAAATACCTACCTCCAATATTTATTCTCTAAAACGAGGAAATAGAATTTTAAGGGCAGAACTTGGATCCACTATTCATAATTGAAATTAGTGGTGAATGTCGTCGCTCAAAGTAAATGACGATGGAGTTGGGAAATGGGTATATTGAGTGTAGAGGTATCTTTGAGCTCGTATAGTGAAGCAATTAAATATCCGAAACTGGAACGCGTTACTAATTAGCAATTAGCAGCACCTGTCATACAACCCTCTATGGTCCATTCTTCCCCCTTCACCCCTTAACCCCTGCAGCCAACACACCTAGAAGTAAAGGTCTTTAGCCAACCCTCGTGTTAATCAATGATTAAGGCTGTCATGGGATATCTCTTTAATTCTAATATTCACGGATTATGTTCTTCTTAACTTCTTTATCGTTTGGAGAAGGAGGCTGTGAAACCTCGTCTCGATTAATCGATTCGATACTCCTGGAAACCCGAAATTAATTTTCACATCCTACCAACTTCTCTGAAATATCGATTTATCTATGTGTTATATTTCAACTCCTCTATGAAGTTCCTCTAATCAAATCCGATCTACCCATTCATTAGCTAAAGTTATTTGCCCTTATTTGCACCCCTCCCCTCCCCCCCCCACTCACTTCACCACTTCACCACTTCGGAAAGTTACTTCAGCCAATTTCCAGGGATTTAATGGGATTTTAAATAAATTTTAGATAGATTGTATGGGTTTAGGAAAAATTTCAAGGAATTTGAGGATATTTTGAGAATTTAAAAGAAATTTTGATATTTTCGATGAGTTTTAGATTTTAATGGATTCTGAGAGATGTTTTACTGTTTCTAGGAATTATAAAGAAGTTTCGAGTTTTTTTTTCTAATTTTGTGGAATTTAAGGCAGTGTAATAGTTATCCGATCCCTAATTTACCGACATTTTTTTCT
Source organism: Synergus japonicus (assembly GCA_900474275.1). Taxonomy (NCBI): domain Eukaryota; kingdom Metazoa; phylum Arthropoda; class Insecta; order Hymenoptera; family Cynipidae; genus Synergus; species Synergus japonicus. Next base: position 376 of record UCOH01011690.1, on the reverse strand, counting down.
GTGCATATCTACGTCTATATTTATTGAAATATTAAATTTACAACTTCGGAAATTAGAGAAAATATACTAAGGTATGTTTATCTGGTCTTAAATTTTTGTAAAAATAAAAAAAAATTTATGAAAAATTTTTTTTTTTATAAATGTCAATATTTAGGACCAGATAAACGTACCTTAATGCTTTAGCTTCAATTTTAGAAATTTTCAACTTGATATCTCAATAAATATAGACGTAGTGTTGCTGAGAAGGAAATGTCGGTAAGGTAGGGATCGGGTAAGTCTTATATTGCCTTAAGAAATAGATATTTGAAATAAAAAAATTATAATAAATAAATAAATATATAACATAAATAAATAAATATATATATATATATATATA
>UCOH01011689.1:11889-25322 GCA_900474275.1 Synergus japonicus | reverse complement strand
TATATATATTAATATATATTATAAATATATATTAATATAAGAGATAATAAATTGTAATCTCACCATTAGAACTCTTCAGATCCCTATGAATAAGACTGATTGGTGCTTTGTTATGAAGATAGTCCATCCCTCGAGCGATCTGAATTGCCCAATCGACAAGTACATCTGGCCTGATCTTTCTACCACTAAGAACCCTATTGAGACTACCTCCTCGTGCATATTCCATAACAAGACACATGTTTGGCATTCTTAAACAAACACCCTCGAGCTGTACGATATTCTCGTGCTTCAGCAACCAAAAGAGCTTCGCTTCCTGACGAACATTTTCTAAAGTGACACTAGGTTCCTCATCAGGATCCTGACGAGCAGCTTTCACAGCGACTTCGTGTTTCTGCCAAAAGCCCCTATAATAATAATTATTATTATAACTATTATTATAATAATAATATTTATTATAGTCACTTACCAGATTTTAATAGATCTCAAAGTGTTTGAAGGGATTATAAATATAAGTATGCGCATAGAGATAGTTGTTATTAAATATTTCCTAGCATAAGTTTTGTTCTTTTTAAAAAAAAAAAAAAAAAGAAGGATGATATGACAGAGTTAAAGTTTTTTTTTTTTGTATTAAAAGTCGTTTTTTCGGAAACAGTACGTAAAACTAAGATTCTACGTACCTGTACACTTTACCAAACCCACCGACTCCAATAACTTCTTCCAACTGTAGTTCCTCAAAGTCAATTTCAACGGGATGGACATTGTCAATCACCGAAGATACTCTGTCAATCGTTTCTGCTTCGACAACAAAATTTGCCGGGAAAATTCCGACTTTCCCACGAATCTTTCCCGTCCACCATCCTTCGTCTCCAGAGATCTTTGAATCCTTGGATAAGACCTTTAAGAAGATTTTCGTAAAATTTTGTATTGGAATTATAAGAGAAATTAAAAAAAATTCTTAAAATTTGTAAAGAAAAAAAAATTAATTGAATCTTCCGTACTGCTTCGCCATCATATGGGCATAAATATTGCCTAATTTATGAAAAACGTCTGAAACCATCGACGTTTTGAAAATATCGTATAAGCATGGAGAGAGGGATTTTTATTATAATTAATGTATTAATTTATTCTTAAATTAGGCAAGATTATGTTTACCTCGACAGTTTCTCCTCGTTGAAGTGACAATTCGTCCTCGCCCTGCGCGACGTAATCATACTGGGCAGTAAAGAGAGTTGTGCTGTTTTCCTGACGAGATTGAGATGAGGAATGCGTGCCATGGGAAGGACTTGTTTGTTGAGAAATAGTTCTTGCTGTACCACCACTGTGAGTGTCAGATACACTGCTGTCTGACATGATGCTCGATGTACGTCCGTATGAGTGAGATTGGCTTGAAAAAAATAAAACTAGATTATTATCAGTGAATTTGAGAATGTGAAAATTCCATCTTTTATAAATTAGTATAAAATTCAAATATGGAAAATTCGGAGGATAATTTCTCTTTATAAAATATATAAAATTACAAAATTTTAAATTGAAAGTCTTCATAATTAAATTTTAGTAGAGAGAATTATAAACTTATTTTTAAATTCTCAAAATAACATTGAAAATCTCTTGAAATCTTTGGAAATCCTTAAAATTTCGTAGAATACCTGGAAATTTTGTATAATCCTTAGAAATCTGTAGAAATCGAAAATCTGTTAAATAATCTCTAAAAACTACATAACATTACAAAAATAACATAGTTAGCGTAAACGTCAAACTGACATAAGTACTAAGAAACTGTCACGGTGACAGAAAAAATCGCGAGACAAAAATACAGGATAAGTGAGGAGAAACGCAGGAATATAAACGTATAAATATAGTAAAAAGATATAAATCGTACTTTATTATAGTTAATTTATTAATTTAATTATTTTTTAATTTATTTACCTAGTCTGACTGATGCCTTTGTTGATGTGTTGACACTTCGGGGAAAGTGTGCTCGTGTTTGGACTAAGGGGTTGAGAGCAGCCATTCTCCGAGTATACTAAAAATCGCTCGCTCCGATAACGAGCGTCTGGTTGTCCGTGGTCCATCAAGGTAGACAAGACTCTTGCCGATAGCCCGGCTGGCGGCATATGGCCAAAAACTCTTCTTGGTCCTCTTTCTTGTAATTTCTAAAATCTCGGTAATTTAATTTGCTAACTTCTTTATTAACTTTACCTTTCCTCTCGTGCTTCATAAGAATTATTGAAACCGTACCCGTAACAATAAGAAGCTGATTGTCCATTTCGATTTTACTATCTGTCACTTGTCATTACAGTCACCACTTTAATTTCCGCATCACTTTTAAATTCAAAAATCACCTTCCTCAATACGACCTTTGCCACCTTTTTCAAATTTTTCACCTTCACGAAATGCCCCCTCCCCACAAAAACATTTCACTTCAAATCTTGATCTAAATACTGATAGAGACATCAAAAACTTAAAAATATACAACTAAGATCTCAACTTTACTATTTATGGGAAAAAAAAGAGATGGAATTAAATCAAGGGTCTTAAAGAACTTTACCATCTCCACTTTGACAACGTTTAACCTGGGTGCAATATAACTTTACGAGGAACCGGCATTCCGATCCCGAGACAAAAATTCGGGGGCCTGGTTTACGGAGTGAGAGTAGTTTTTTAATTGGTGAAGAGAAAAAAGGCCTGAGGCCCACGAAGCCAAGAATTTTGGTCAGAAAGAGTGCCAATAGCGCGTTAGGGTGTGTAACCGTAGAAACTGTTGATAAGTGTTGGTAAGTACATATATATATATATATATATATATATATATATATCCCATTCATTTGCATCCACTGTGGAGAGTTTTTGGCACTGTTTACAACTTTGAGAGTTTCGAGGGTTCAAAGAGTTTACACCCAAGAGGTAGAGATCTAGCAATAGCAGAGGGTCTTTTCTTTTTAGAGGCTGGGTCGCGACCCGAGCCGTCTTCAAAGCAACGGGGACGCTTCTCCATCCAAATTCCAAACCATACAAAGAGAGTTCTGCTTTGACCCTCTGTCTCTTCTGTATAAGACGACAACCAATCTTTACGTCAATGATAGGAAATAGAGCATCACTCACGGCAATAACCTCGCGAACGCCATGTTCGTTTGACGATTTTGACGATTGACAGGATTAAGTTGGTGATGACGGGTGCCGAAGGCTAGACGGCTCGCGACAGTCGCGGCTCCACAGTCGAGGAGACCTTAATCTAGAGTCTTTGTTTTGTTGGCTCTTTAAAGTTCTTTCTTTCACACCTTGCAACGTAATTTACGTGCACGTATATTACGGTAGGTATAGATTGGTCCATAGTTCTAGGGATGGGCGATTCTGAATCGATCTTTTGAATCGATTCTTTACTAGTCGATTTTTTGCTAGATCGATTCCTTACCCTCAGAATCGAAGAACCGATTCTCGCGTTGTTCGTTCATCCCATGTGGGCGCGCAAAATGCAAAACGTAAAATGAACAGGCAATTGCTGAACACCTTTAGATTTTTGTCTTCTCAAAGGTTTGCTGTCATGGCCGTCCGTTTTGCGCTTTGCATTTTGCGCCTGCATGGAATAGAAAGGGAAGACCGAAACATTATTTTTAAATTCATTATCAACCAAAGTTTGATATTTACACTGATAGCAGGCACCGTCAACTATTATTTATTTATTAAATCCGTTGGACCTGGTCCTATTATTTTAATCATTACACTATTTTGTAAAATTTTCTACATTTACAAATTGTAATAAACAGTATCTATTAATTGTCGATCTTTAATCATTTTATTAAAATTTGAATAAATGTAATTATTTATAGGTAAATATAAACTTTTTAAGACAGGTTTACGTCGATCTTAAAAGATCGATTCGTTTGATTTCGATCTTTTTGAATTCGATTCTGGATCGATTCAAGAATCGATCTTTTCGAAAGAATCGCCCATCCCTACATAGTTCCAGTTGGCTAAAAGGTGCAGTCCCATGTCGGCAGAAAACGTCGGCGTAAAGCAGAAATTCATGAGAGTGGCAGAGATAGGCAGATCTGTCTACGGCACTCTTGGCTGGCGTCTCATGATTACGTTTTGCGCTGCGTCATAATGAGAGTAAGAGAGAGAAAAGAATACTTCTTTCTTTTTCTCTCTCATTATGATGCAACGCAAAACGCAATCATGGGACGCTACCATGATGCTACGTCTACATTTATTGAGATATCAAATTGAAAATTTATAAAATTTTCATCTAAAATTTAGAAACAATGTTGTTTCACATAGTTTCTTGTGAACAAAAATTTTTTTATTTTCATGTTTTTTTCTGATATCCAAGGGCGAATTTCCTAATTCAATTTTTCTCACTGAACATTTTTTCCTGGTGGTGAAACTCGGAATTTGTTCACATTTATAGGAAAGAAAAAGACAAAATATAAATGACCGAGAACTTTAGAACACTACTCCGGTAGTAGTCCGATTTAATTCAATAATTCTCGAGAACTTAAGTCCAGGTTATATGACCGAGAATATGACAGAATTTATGAGAATTTGAAAGAATTTAACAGAGTTGAAGAATTTATGATTTTTAGAAAAATTGGTTAAATTTTAGTCATTTATTAGCTAAGGCATATTTAGGAATGTAAAATATGCAAAACAACAGTTTACTAGTTAACTAAAGCCACAAAATTCATCTTATAATACACGTCACTTTATAGGTTATGTTAGTCACTAACATAACCTACGCTCTGCATACATTTGTGACCGTTTTTTCATTTACAACTTGTGTAAAGCTCATTAAGAAGTAATAGAAGTACAAAAAACAGTTTATTACACTTTATCGGTTAATTAATCAATAATTATCTCCCTTGTGTCATAAAAATCTCTAAAATCATAAGTTCTCATAAATTCTTAGAGAATTTAAGTCTCGGTTATATTCTCATTCTCGTTCCGTTCTCGAAGTAATATAACCGACGAGAACTTTAGTCTGGTAACTCCGGTTGTTGTTCAGTTGAGTTAAATGAGTTGAAGACACTCAAGACACAAGAAAGGTTGATTGAAGTGTTGAACTCAAGAGTTGTCACGAGAATATGAGTTGAATTACAGTTGCACTGTTTGTCGTCAGCTGTACAGTTTCTATAGTGAAAAGGGTGAAAAGGGTAAAAATATGAGTTGTCATAAGCAACTGCAATCAAATCATAATTATTAGGTTAGTTCTGATAAACTATGTATTTTTAAAAATTATATAGATTTAACCATCCCTCAATTATTCACAGATGTATTGATAATGATAAAAAAATATCGTGAGTATTTGAGTGACTCACAAACTGATTTTATTTGATGGTTTTTTTTGTTAAATTTATTATTTTATTTATATTAAACTAGTGTTCATTCTCTTTATTGCTATGAAAATTAATTTTATTAAATAAAATTATCATTTCATTTCATTAAGTTTGGAATGTCGATGTCTTCTAGCGGATTTAGTTATTATTGGACGTTGATTTTTTTATATTTGGACCTGTTTCAAGTTTCAAGGTCATATAAACTGTACAGTTTAAATTTCGAAATTGCAATGAGTGTGAGACAGAGATCGGAATATTTAGAATTAGAGTAAAACAAAAAAATTCAAAATATTTTTAATATAATTAACTCATAAAATTTTATTTTAAAATGTTCTTAAAATTCTATACTTTACATTTTTTTCTCGAAATTCCAGAAATTGAAATGATATTAAAACGAAAACTTACTATGTAATATTTGTTTTTCGTAGGTAATGACTACTTTTGTATTAGGAATTGGCATTGGGCTCTTTGTGATAACATGTCTCTGGTTTTTTGCTGCTCTGATCTTCCTTATTTCTTTAAGAATCAATAAAAAGATTGGCTTTGCTATTATCGCAATAGCAGGAATCATAACTGTTGTACTCGTCAGTGTTCCTCGTGCATCTGAGAGTCCCAAGTTATTTGAAGACAAGGTATCTATAATAATAAATCGTTTCAAATTTTCTTTCTTTCAATGCCGTGGCTATGCGTAACAAAATTTCCGTACATGCAAATAGCTGAATTTTTTTTGGTACAAATATTGGAGACGGAAAAAACAAAAAAAAATGTTGGTCATTTGTTGTGCTTAAAAGTTGCGACAGTAAACATTTAAATTTATTTGTCTTTATCACAATTAATAAAACAAATCAATTTTCCCTGTTTTTCCGGTTAGTAGACACTCTTTAAGGGGTTCACTATTTGTATGGAAATTTTGGTGCAAATAGCCAATTTTTTTTTTTTTTTTTTTTATACGAATAAACTCTGTCTTCTTTTAAATAAAAGTATATGCTTTTAAAATCTCTTAAAATTAAATTTGATAAAACTTTACAGCTAATTTACATAATTCTTTTTGTCAGCCCTACGACCACTTGTTCATCTGGCGTTTGATCCTGCTAATTCTAATAGCGACTTCATCCTTAGTAGGATTCATAGGATACCTGAAATTCGAATTGATGGAACCAGTACGTCCAGTTCGCATAACTAGCTGGGTATTTTAATTATTCAATTTACTTGTTCGCTATACCTAATACTAAATTAGGATTATTCCAAAAATACGTCATTTCTACGTAAGTTAAATAGAAACTTGGAAAAATGTTTTCCAATTTTAGAAATGTCGTCCAACGCTCGGTGCGCGGAATATCGTTACTCAGTCGAGTGAATAAAAAATTCACTATTAATGACAATACAGAATTTGTAGATAAAGTGATAAATAGTAGAGTACCAGTAATAGTAACTTTTCACGCCGAGTGGTGTGATCCTTGCAAAATTTTAACACCAAAGCTCGAAGAGTTAGTCGGTCCTATGGAGGATTTGCACCTCGCCATTGTTGATGTAGAATCTAATCCAGAATTAGTTCATGCCTTCGAAGTTAAAGCTGTGCCTGCTGTTATAGCCGTTTCAAATGGACTCGTGGTAGACAAATTCATTGGCTTAGTTGAAGCAGACATGATTGAGAATTTAATACAGAAACTAACCAGTAAAAGCTCGGATTCTGAAAATCAGAAAACATAGCCCAGTTCTTAGTTACTAATATAAATCTATAAATATATAGATACCGGCGAGGTTATAACATATTTTAAATAAAATTGTAAGACTTGCTATTTTAATAAGCAGTTATAAAATTGCGCAATAATTATAAATTTATTGCTTAATGGTGTTGGGTCTAAGTTCTAATCACAAAATTCAGTCTCTTCATTTTACACAAGAAAAATTATAACTAGACTTTTTTGTTCTCTAGCGTTACTGAGTTTTCAAGTAGAATTGTGCTTTATTAAATTTTCATTAAAAAAAATTTTTTTATTTATTTTTTTAAATCACAAAAATACATCTATAAATTAGTCGAAAGAAAAAAAATTGACTGAAAGAAAAACCCCGAGAATTTCAAATTGTCTGATCACTAGATGCCCTGAATGAGACTTGCTACAGAGCAAAAAAATATCTTACTGTATTAGTTAAGTAAAATAAAAAAAGAATATTTTGATGTTAGAACTTAGATTCAACATCCTTAAGAAATGGCAATTATAAATAGAATATTTTATTTGACTAAATTGGTTTTCATTTTCATGCCTTTTAAAGCCATGTCTAGGCTTATCGAAATTAGGTTCGCTTAAAGGCATGTATTACTTTCCCGATCCCTACCTTACCGACATTTTTTTCTCTGTAACGCTACGTATACATTTATAAAGATATCAAGTTGAAAATTTAAGAAAATATGCTAATGTATATTTGTCTGGTCTTAAACTTTTGTAAAAATAAAAAAAATTTGTTTGAAAATTGTTTTTTTTTTTAATGTCAATATTTAAGACCAGACAAACGTACTTTAAGGCTTTAGCTTCAAATATAGAAATTTTCAATGTGGTATCTCAATAAATGTAGACGTAGCGTTAGACAAAAAAATTTTGGTAAGGTAGGGATCAAGTAAGTAATACATGCCCTTAAGGGGGTTGGGCTCTAGAGGCTCAAGTTCTAATCTCAAATTTCGATCTCTGCATTTTGCTTCTTTTTTACTCTTCTTCAATATGGAAATATGGTTATATAGCGAAAAATTCTTAAATTTTATTCATTTTTGTATAAAACGGAGAATTAAAAATCTAACTAAAAAATTCACTAAAGAAAAAAAATATATCTAGTTATAAATTTTGTTACGTAAACTCACCCGTAAACATGAGAGATTAAAGTTTGAGGTGAGAACTAACAATAAGTGGGTCTATTAGTGGTACGCTTAAAAATTCAAGTGAATATGTAGTTTTATTTATATAGGATCATATAATCGCACAAAATACCTTTGAAACTGAAACTTTCTTTAAAGTTTATAATACAATACAATTAAGACAATATAATCACAATATTACAACTTTTAACTTGTATTATTCAAACCTCAAGACTCCCTTTTTCGAAATCCAACAATTATTATTTCTACATTAAATATAATAAGTACTTAATGGTCATCCAGAATACAGTAGCAAGCGTAACAACTGCACAAACAAACTTTTCAAAAAGTTTGTTAGGATTGAAACTTTTAATTGGTTTGGATTGAGTCGGAATGAAAACTTGCTTCAAATTCATTCGGATTAAGGGTGCTGGATCAGAGTTATATTTCGAACTCTTCGTTTTATACAAAAAGTATTAAAAATAAACGTTCTTTCGCTCTGTAGCGACACTTCTATTTTGAAAAACAGTATCTACAGAGCGAAAAAAAAATAATTCTAATACTTCTTGAGTAGAGTGAAATAATAGAACTTTAAAGCTAGTACTAGCACCAACACCCTTAAATTTTTGAAATGCTGACATTTTTTAAAATGGTAAAATCAAATTTTTTTATGCAAGTTAATTAAACGACTAGTTAACATATTCATTTTCTCAGTCAGATGTGTTCGATACACCATGATAAGGCAATGCTGTGATTTGCTGGTTGCTTGCAAATAATTTTTGTGTTAATAAGGTCATTTAATTTTTTATTAACACGGTAATTGCAACTTTTTATCGAATTCAGCTATTCATCGAATTTTTAAAAGAAAATGTGTTACATTTGAGTCAACCTGTGATTCACGCAACAGTTTTATCAATAAAATAGAAGATCCTTTGATTCGATTTAGATTTCCATTAACAAAAACTTTGGAAAACTATTTACGTTTTATAATAACAAATTAAAATTTAGTAACTTCATTTTACTTAAAAAATATAATTAGAAATTTTTTCGCCCTGTAGCGGTATTAATTTTTCCAACAGAATCAAGAGCAAAAAAAAGTATAATTTTTATATTTTTGGCTCAAAATGAGCCGATTAAATTTTGAGATTAAATTTCAAACTTTGAATTATATGTACACGGTACAAAAAATATAAATTCATTCACTCTATAGCTATACACATTTATTTTGAAAAAGAGTGTATCTATAAGAGTGAAAAAGTAATTATTATTTGTTGAGTAAAATGAAGAAATCGATTTTTGTGATTAGAATTTGGATGCAACACCCTTAATAAGTGACGCAAACATTGTCAGAAAAATTTTTAAAAGCTTAAAAGATGTGTTTCAAATAAAGGCGAAACGACTAGAATACAAAAAAAAAAAAAAAAAAGTTAACAACAAATCAATGATTTTTTTCCCAGCCTTCATATTTAAAAAGATCGAATGTTTTTGTTCTTCACAATTTATACAAACACCGATATGTCTTGAGAGGCGTTTTACGACCCATTAAAAGTTGCACTTTCAGTATACATATGAATCCTTCAACGGTTATCACGGATATTTACAACTTACATTCTATCAAATTTTTTTAAAAAATGTAACAAAATATAGAAAAACCGCGAATAATATTATATACAATACATTGCAGAGATAATTCGTTATCATCCTGGCGCTTTTCGATTCAGGATGTACAATTCCATTGCTGGAACTAAAAATAATATAATACACATTATTGTATATTTTACATAATTCGAAAAGCCATGAAAATTGAAGTTCTGGAAATCCTAATCATATATGAAGGTCTTCTTTTAGAGATACATCTTCGTAAAAATATTAACTGATTAGGCAGTAAAAGTGATGCAAAAGCGTTAGAACTTCATGAAAATAAATAAATAGAAAATAAAATAAATACATCGAAATTTCAAGTTAGAACTCTGATAAAACTTACTTAAGGGCGTTGGACCCAAGTGTTAAGCTCCAAATTCAATTCTCCATTTTACTCAATGAAAATTATAGATAAATATTTTTTCGCTTTGTAGTGTTAATCTTTTTGTAAATATAATACCAGTTACAGAGCGAAAAAATATTTAATTTGGATACTTTTTGCAAAAAACGAAGAATTAAAAATCTAACTTCAAAATTGAATATTTTCATTTTACTTTAAAAATATTTGAATTAGATATTTTTTCGCTCTGTACGCATAATTTTAGTTAAAAATTGATTAATTCTACACAGGAAAAAAAAATTCCAAATTTAATATATATTGAGTAAAATGAAGAAATCGAATTTTTAGATTAGAACATGGCTCCAACACCCTTAAGGGATCTTTAGGATTCGCAATTTTTATAATTTTATATTTTTGGTTTTGATCTAAAATCGTAACGAATTTGAAAGCTTTTAAATTTAATGTTATATAACAAATGTTTGGAAAAAAGTTGTTTAAGGTGTTGAATTCACGTCTAAATCTCATAATTCAACTTCCTTCATGTACTTAACAAATATTAGAATTCGATCACTTTTTGCTGTGCTGGACAATTATTTTTTCAAACAGAAACATTGCTATTGAGCGAAAAAATGGATAATTTTAATACTTTTTTTTTTTTAAATAAGAAGATGGTACTATAAAGTTAGATTTCAAATTCTTCGTTTTATGCAAAAAGTTCTAAAATTGAATATTTTTTCATTCTATAGACAAACTTTTATTATTAAAAAAAAAAAAAAAAAAAATAGTGCTGTAGAACGAAAAATATCCAATTATAATATTTGTTAAGTAACATGAAGAGGACGAATTTTTAAGTTACAACTTGGATCCAACACCTTTAAATTGATTTCCATTGTTTATGAAAGTTTTCAGTCATCGTTGGCAGCACTTTAATCTCTAATCTCTTACGTATTTGCAGTCCTGCATCACTGAAAAAATGAGTTGAAATTGATTCAACTAAAAGACATTAGGCATCGCAAACTTATTGATTCAGCCAGGCAGTTTTTATGAGAATGTTAAGAGCTGGAAATGCTGTTATCGCGAAAGAGAGGCGAAACTTAAGCCCGTGAGTGCTATACTTCTGCTCCTAAATCTCGAACACCCTGTTCCGCAATAGGGACATATTTTTCGTCAATTTTGATGAGGAGTATCACTTTGTCCACATGAGAGCGACGATTGGGATCTCGATGATTGGGGGACCATCGATGAACGACACAACCTTCCATACCTCTTTCTGGCACCCAATTCTGCCATCCAGATCTACCTCCTAATTGTCTCATTTTTTCGTCTGGCCATATTACGTCTATACGTCGCCCAAGGTTTATTGCATCGTATACGTGATTGGGATCTATAATCTGAGAAAAGAAATAGATATTTATTATTTTCATATTTTTCCACTTATATTTTTTATTTTTATTTTCAATTTAAAATTTGGATTTCGCCAACTTTATTTTCACAATGCAAATGGAGATAAATCACATAGTTTGAGCAAATATTTATTATTACGAACGTAAAGTTTGCAAAACAAAATTTGAATCTATAATAATTATCTCATGCCCTTAATGAATATGTAAAGATAAATTTTAATAAATGGACTTACCCGAACTCTCTGCAAGACTTCTTCTCTTTCTAGTTTGGCAGTAAAGCTGGTTTCACTTTTCGATTCCGTTTTCATTTCACTGCTACTAAGTAAACCTGCTAGACTGGCCAGTGTTGAACTTGTAGGCTTCCCGACGGAAACAAGAGATCCTCTATTTCCTCCTAAGGAACCTGCATTTGCTCTACCGAGAGAACCACGACCTGTCGATGCTCCGATCTGACATCCTGAGTCCATTGATTGTGACCCGGATGTGTTATGACCAGACTGACTGTATCCTAAAAAAAATTAATTGTATTATAAAAAAGAAAAAATAAATATATTTTGATATATGCCAAATAGTATAAAACTTAAATTTCTTTTTAGGGCCATGTATACATTTAGTATAACAAATGCGTTACATGATCCATTACCGATTTTTTTTGGAACATCTCACATCCACACGAATTACGAGTTGAGTTAAAAATTTTGGAGGTAAAATAAATGATAGAAATCACGTATCACCTATCGATTGATTTTTTTTAAGATGACTAAAATCAGCAATCTCCTATCTTAAAAAAGAAGGAGATGTTACCAATATATCGAACACATTGTTGTCGAAAACCTGATTGATTGGTTCCTTTGGAAATTGCGTAAGTGTGAATGTATTGAATTTGAAAACTATCTTTAGGACTATTTTCGTGATCAAAATGATTATTAATAAAAAGGTTATTGTATAGAGATAGAAAATAATTTAAATTGATAAAAATAACTATTTTGATATGAAAAATAAATGATTAGTGAACGAAAAGAATATTTCAAAATATATACCTAAGGTTAGTGAGCATTATTTCAGAAATTAAAAAGATTTTAAATGTTTTAAATTAAACAGTAACTTTTCCTGTGTTTTTTTATATCACTTTGTAACATATTAATACTTAATAATATATTCGTATATTTATTATTTACAGATCAGTTACCGTCAGAATTATGAGATTTTATGGGATTATAAAATAATTTTAAGGGATTTGATTACATATTTTGTGGAATTTGAGAAAATTTGAGAAAATTTTAAACATTTTTACGAAATTTTATTAGATTTTAAGGTATTTTAAGAGATTAAATGAGATTTCATGGAATCTCGAATAATATTAAGGAATTTAAAAGGGTTTTACGAAATTAATTGAGATTTGAAAAATATTAAGTGATTTTGCTTCCTCATAGAGGAAGCTTTGTAGTGGTGAGAAAATCCAATTTCCTAAAAAAGGTTTTTTTGAGCATATTTCAAGGGCAATGTATCTAATATGATAATCTGAAAAAATGTCCGGATGTGTGTGTGTATGTCATGATCCAGCAATTTCTGGAAAACGCGTAGAGATAAATTGATGAAATTTTGCATAGATATTCCACTATATGTATACCTAGTTGAATTTCTTATAAGGGTTTCATAAAATATTTAATTTTATAAGTTTTATGTACTTTTATCATTTTCGTAAAATTCATTTTTCCATTATAACTTGTCAAATATGAAAAATTTAAAGCTAATGTAAGGGAAATGAAGATTCCTTTCATCGAGACGAATCGATTGACCTGTATGATGAATGCATTTAATTGAGAAATAAGAAAGTTATGGTTAATTGTATTTTTAAAAAAGTAATT
>UCOH01011689.1:0-11869 GCA_900474275.1 Synergus japonicus | reverse complement strand
ACGCGTAGAGATAAATTGATGAAATTTTGCATAGATATTCCACTATATGTATACCTAGTTGAATTTCTTATAAGGGTTTCATAAAATATTTAATTTTATAAGTTTTATGTACTTTTATCATTTTCGTAAAATTCATTTTTCCATTATAACTTGTCAAATATGAAAAATTTAAAGCTAATGTAAGGGAAATGAAGATTCTTTGTGTCTAGACGAATGAATTCACTTAAAAGATTAATGCATTTTATAAAAAAATAAGAAAGTTATGCTTTATTGTAATTTTCGAAAATGAATTTTTTGAAGATAACTTCTCAGGTAATCAAAATTTAATGCTGATGTAAAGAATACTTAATGTTTCCTCTATGAGGAAGCAAATCATATTTGCTTACAGGAAGTAAAGTGCTCATTGAATGAGTACAAAAGTTGATACAACTTGACAGCTAGTTATGAAACTTAAAAAAATTTCACCAGATATTTAATGGGATATTAACTTATTTTGAGGACTTCCATAGGATTTTAAGAGATTTCATGACATTTCATGAAATTTTTAATATTTTTAAGAGATTTTACGATTTTTTTATGGGATATTTAGAAATTTTAAGGACTTTTAAAGAATTCAAGGGATTGTACGAAATTTCAGTGAATTTTCAGGAATTTTTTTAGAGATTTAATAATATTTCATTGGACTGAGTAATTTTAAGAAATATGTATTGAATTTACGAAATTTAAAGGAATTTCACCAAATATTGAAGGATAATAAAGGCATTTTAGGAATTTTATGAAACTTATGGAGATTCCTAAAATTAGATAAAGAATTACAAAATTTTATATTTCTAGACTTGAAAATTCTCAATTATTTTTTCTACTAGCAAAAGGTGTGCAAAAACGAGAAATTAATCACGTACATAGCGCGCGGACCATAATTACTAGTAGAATAAAAAGTTATTGTTAAATGTTACATACCAGAATGTATATTATAAGTCGTCATTGCGTAAACTCCATCGTTCCCAAATCCACCATCATCTTGAGATGCTGTACCACCTGAAGAGCAGCCTTGACCGCATCTTCTTCTCACTCTATAATAACCAAATGAAATTAAGTGATAACAAAAAGTTCTTTCATATTTTACAAAATAGTAAAAATTGATATTACCTTCGCCATAATGTAAGCACATTATTTTTAATTACATCTAGACTCAACGGTCCTCCGATTATCGAACACAATTGCTGATTAGTTTCAGCGTAACTAGTTGTCAATGGTGACACATAAATAGGATATCCAATTGGTTGATCACAAGAACTGTTGATAATATTTCGCAACGCTTGCTTTGCGTTTTGTATCGAACCTCGTTCAGGATTTCTATTTCGCAGATAGACTAGCTCCTGTTGCTGGCCAGCCCATAGACCTCGAACACACTCTCGATTCATTTTTATCACTCGAAAACTTAAGAAACGCTTGTTCAGCATGATCACTTTATACTCATCGATACCATCGTCTAGAACATGCCTGAAAAGCAGAATATTCATTAGAAAATTTAATTTTATAGTTAGTAATTTTATTCGAGGAGTTGAAAGCAATTTGAATACTGTGAAATCCGTTCAAGTTCTATGAGAACTTTTCAATTAATTTTAAATCTTTTTAAAACTTAAATTTGGTGAACCAGTTACGTTTTTTTTTAATATATAGAAGCTTATTTATAACAAACCGAAAATATGTCTAATTATAATATTTGTTGTGTAAAATGAGGAAATCGAATCTTCAGGTTAAAAATTAGTTTCAATGCCCTTAAAATATTTCGAGATCCAATTCGAAAATGAATTTGATTCCCTATATGTATTCAAGGCAGTATCAATTATGAGAAAATACCTGAGAGCTAAAAGGCTGGACGCGCCACTAAGAACAGCATTTCTCCAAAGTGGATCAGCTTCGTGACTTATAACGAGATTTTGATTGTGATTGTCAATTGCTTCGTGAAGAGCTGACGGCTCCTCATATTGTTCTGGACTCATAAAATGGTCCTGATGCAATTTCAAGGCCATTCTCACTCCTTTGGCAACCACACTTCGGAGTAAATCCACATCGTGAAGTACCCACTCATCTCGTACAGATGTTATGCGAAAATCACCTAAAATATAATGTAATATAGAAAATTCAATATAAAAAAGAAGACCAAATTGGAGGAGTTGAAAGCAACATCATAAGAGAACTGTTTTTACAAAAGTTATATGTATTAATAAAAAAATTATTTTTACCCTTAAACAGTGCGTGAAGTCCATACAAAAAGAACTCTACGCTAGATACTGTATTATGAGAAGCGGTTCCTAAAACACGTCTTCCCAACAGACTTAATGACAGACAAAGAGATACAAGAGAGGAATCTCGTGACCTCTCCAACACCTGCAATATCATAAATAATTACACTAGTATAATAACAATATGTAAACATTTTTCAGAATCAAATGAAAAATGAATTGAAATAAAAGATATATTTCCTATCTTAAAAAAGAGATGTTACTAATATATATCGAACGTAACGTTGTCGAAAACCTGACTGGTTTAGAAACTGAGCGAATTGTATGAATGTATCGCATTTAAAAACAATCTTTAGACTATTTTCGTGTGTGTGTGTGTATGTCACGATCCAGCAATTTCTGGAAAACGCGTAGAGATAAATTGATGAAATTTTGCATAGATATTCCACTATATGTATACCTAGTTGAATTTCTTATAAGGGTTTCATAAAATATTTAATTTTATAAGTTTTATGTACTTTTATCATTTTCGTAAAATTCATTTTTCCATTATAACTTGTCAAATATGAAAAATTTAAAGCTAATGTAAGGTAAATGAAGATTCCTTTCATCGAGATGAATCGATTGACCTATATGATGAATGCATTTAATTGAGAAATAAGCGTGTTATCGTTAATTGTGATTTTTAAAATTAATTTTTCGCTCTAAGTTTTCAAATAATCAAGATTTTCAGTTGACGTAAGGGAAATGAAGATTCCTTTCATCGAGACGAATCGATTGACCTGTATGATGAATGCATTTAATTGAGAAAGAAGAAAGTTATGGTTAATTGTATTTTTAAAAAAGTAATTTTTCGACTATAATTTCTGAAATATTTAAAATTTAGAGCTGATGTAAAGAAAATGAAGATTCTTTGTGTCTAGACGAATGAATTCACTTAAAAGATTAATGCATTTTATAAAAAAATAAGAAAGTTATGCTTTATTGTAATTTTCGAAAATGAATTTTTTGAAGATAACTTCTCAGGTAATCAAAATTTACTGCTGATGTAAAGAATACTTCATGTTTTCTCTATGAGGAAGCAAATCATATTTGCTTACAGGAAGCAAAGTGCTCATTGAATGAGTACAAAAGTTGATACAACTTGACAGCTAGTTGAAGGATTTGACGATATTTTGTGTAATTTTAAGTAATTTTAGAATCTTTAAAGCTGTTTCAACGATTTTCACGAAGTTTTATTGGATTTTCAAATATTTTAAGGGATATTAAATAGTTTTAAGGACTATTAAGAGATTCAAGAAATTTTACGAAATTTCATTAGATTTTTAGCAATTTTAAGAGGTCATGGCATTTTGAAAAATCCTAAAAGATTTAGCGATAAATATGTTGTGGAATTTTAAGTGATTTTAAAAATTAAAATCTCTGAATTATTGTGCATACTTTTGAAATTTAAAAGGGCTTTACGAAATTTATTGAGATTTTAGAAATAGGTATTTCACGGTATTACGAGGAATTTTATGAAGTTTTAAAGGATCTTACAAAATTGAATGGAATTTTAAGTAATTTTCAGAGATTTTACAATGTTTCATAGGGTATTAAATTATTTTAACGACTTAAGGGATTTTATGGTATTTTAAGTAATTTTAAGCAGCATTAAAATATTTTATGAGTTAAGTAATTTGAAAAACATTTATTTCCAGAACTTTCAACAGATTTGGTGAGATTTTAATGGATTCTCAAAAATTTAAACGAAATTTAAGAATTTAAAAATTAATTAAAAAATTTAAGAATTTAACGAAACTAGAACATCACACCGCGCTTCGCGCGCCTATATATTTACTTCACGTTACGCACTTGTGATGATCCCACGTGATCATCTCTCAACCAATCAGATCACGAATAAACTGCGGACACTCGACAGGTCATCTATTTTTTAAGAAAGGATTTTATGGAACTTTGAGTAAAATTTTAATTAATATAAGGAATTTTACCAGATTTGAAGCATGTTAAAGGGATTCTACGATGTTTTATGGGATATTAACTAATTTTAAAGACTTTGAATGGATCCAATAGATTTTACAAAATTTCAGAGAATTTTCAGAAATTTTAAGATATTTAATGAGACTTTATGGTACTTTGAGTAATTTTAATTAATTTTAAGATACATAAAGTGAATTTACGAAATTTAACGAAATTTCATCAAATTTTGAAAGATAATAAAGGCATTTTAAGGAATTTTATAAAACTCATGAAGATTCCTGAAATTAGATAAATGATTGGTGTAAGCATACCTTGTCATGCTTGGCAGCGCAGAATTGAATCCAGTCCAGATAAATATTACAAAAGCTGTTCCTCGTGATTCCACTAGCTCGAAAGTCAAAGTCTTCGTCTATATTCATATTAAAGACTGGATCGAGATCGACAAAATTCTTCTCGAGAGTTGGTTTGAGTGCTTCAATAATTTCAGCGTTTTCCAGCCATTGTTTTAACTTGGGTGATTTAATGGTATAAAATATGATACTTTTAACGTAGTACGTAACAAGAACTTTACGAAAGTCGAATACTTGTAACATTGAAACGGCAGAATTGTCGGAAATGGAGTAGCCTTCGAGGACATACTTGGCACTTGCTACTTCCCAAGCGAGCCAACGTTGACTGAAAGCTGCATTTACGCTCAAAACATTTGAGAAATGACCCATTTCACAGCAGCAACAATTGTCATTGTCCTCAATCCCTTCAGAAATTGCCTCGACCTGTAATTTTTTAAGCACAAAGTTTTTTTTTACATTTTCTTATTGCCACTACAAATAATATTGAATAAATTATGAAAAATGCATATACCTCTCTTTGCTGACAGTATGTTCCTCGAAATTCCAATCCCCTCAATTGAAATGTGACGAGTCCATTTCCGAGTTGAACCATGTGCACAAGACAATTCAAATAATCTGACGCTAGGAGAAAACAGTCCCCCTGTTCAACATTTCCCCATCGTCCCAGAGCAAGATCTCCATACAAACTGTGCTGCAATGATCTCGTCAATTGCTCATAAAATATAGAGTTCAGATTATTATCATCAGCTCCCAAATTTCTCTCAAGATGCGAAGACATTCTCGTATTTGAATGATCTACTCTTCTCGTTTTATAATCTCTCTCCCAAAATTTTACTGGTCTCACATACGAGCTAATAAAAATGGCGCTTCCCAACAATGGATTTAGCGGCGTACTAAAAATTGCCGAAATTCCAGCTTGAAGAAACAACATCGCAGAGTGCGGAACGGAAAACGGTTGTGCAAATGCATGAAAAGCGCTGCCCCAGGTGATCTGCCAAGGTGCTATGTAGGTGACAATAAATCTGATCTTCAACAACAATTCATAAATCTTCGCAAAGGCTATTCCCGTGACAAAATAATCTACCAGGAAAGTTTCGCTCAGATCCCTGAAGTCGATCTTGAAGAAGAGAACAGCAAAAACTAAGACTAAGTATCTGGTTGAAGGATCCGAGTAGGAAGACCTCAGAGACTTTAATCCGCAGATAACAATCACCAGGGCGCCAATATTCGTGCCAAACTTGACAACAATTTTATTCGAGCACTCTGTCAGTGCTCCGAGGAAGACAACCGGGTAAAGAATGTTCCTCTCCACAAAACAGAGATAAACGTAAACTTTCTCAAACCACACAATTCTGACTTGTTCTCGAACTTCGAACTGTCCGTGTTCGTAGCTCCTCAAAACTGGTCTAGCGAGACATTGCCAAGGTAATTGTTTTCTCAATTGTGGCACAATATAATGAAGGAGAAACCCGAGGCAGCTGGTGATTCCCCAAAGGACGGGGTTTAGTTCCGGTTGAAGAGCAGTGAACACTGTTGAGGAATGAATTGTGAAGGTCAATATCCCGATGACTGCACAAACAATAAGGTCATTCTTCAGTCTTGCCTTGATGGTTGACCTCAACTTCATTGGAAGCGGATCCACGAGTTCCGAATCCAAAATTTCATCACCAACTGTAATCTTAACATCCTTTTTTCTTCCCGATACTTTAAGTTTGCTCTCTTTCTGAATTGTTTTTTTCCAAGTTTCTTTCGGAAGATCTTTGAGTGAATCTTTGAGAGAATCTTGGAGAGAATCTTTTGTAGCCTTATCCTTTTTAGTACTATCTTTTTTATTAGCACTATCCTTTTTCGTACCATCCTTTTTCGTATCATCCTTCTTAGATTCTTCCTTCTTCGAATTCTCTTCTTTATCTTCGTAGACCTCCGGAGGCCAAAGATTTGTTTTCACAATGTCCCAAATGGCACTCGGATCAGAGGAAGATCTGCTAAGATGATAAGAGATTGCCATCAACAACCCCGTGAATATCGAGAAGAGGATATGTTGGGAAGTTTTCGGTTCTGACAAAGCTCCGTAGGCGAATCCATAAAGAATAATAACTGTGATGAAACTGCGAAAAAGACAATATATTGAAGATACTAGACTCGTGGTCGCATTTCCGCCAAATATATGAATGTCGACGTGTTCGCAGAGGTACATCAAAAAGGTATTAATCTGCGGGAAAAGCCCGAGAGAGAAAACAATGGGAAAACAAAGAAGAAAGATGAGCAAGACATTCCGAACTTGTAATATAACATCATAGTCTGCAACTCTCAGGCCGTAGACATGAAATTCAGAATTGTGGAAGTTCTTGAGTATTTCATTAAAAATAAGTATCAATCCCGCGCAGATTATGTAATAAATGGGTCTGGAAAAAACGACAATTCGATTGAATCCATGAGTCGGAGATGCTGCGTCAGGTTGAACAGATTTGAGGAGTGAGTATTGACATCCAGCGGTGACGAAGCAGAATATAAAGGCAAAGATGTCTCGATAAAAACCAAGCTGAAGAAGCATGAGACCCAATCCAGCGACTGTAATCGCTAGAAGAGTAGAAGCAATTGTTTCAAGAAGAGTTAAATTCCGATCGAGTAGAGCTAGTAATGCCAATCGATCAAATCGAACTTTGATACCAGGTAGTTTCCCCAATTTCCATTTATAATAGTGTCTCGACTGTTTAGTTTTTGGGTCAGTTGAATTGTCGAGGCCGTCGATGAATCTATTCCAGGAGAGATTCGTCCCGTTTTCAGCTTCGAGTTGGATCGGAAGTGTCAAAACTGGCATTGGTTGATTTCCCTCGGGTTGGTGGTAGGAGTTTGAGTTGAAGTTTCCGAATAGATTCTGGAGCCGGCGGTTTCTATCAGCCAATGCGGCGGTCAGAGGATCTTGTTCAGGATCATGTACATATTGATTCGAACTTCTGGCATTGGGAGATATTATCAAGCTTGAAGGAAGCGAACTCTGGGCTTTGGTGTGGATACTTGTAGGGCTTGATAAGGCAGAAGGAGTATCAATAATCACAGTTAGTCCTGCCGAATTCAATGAAAGACTGCTGTAGCTATTGCTTAAAGAATCTGGTAATTCCCAGTTGGTGTTAGAGTGAAGATTCTGGTTTATCTGTTGTCGAAGAAGAGTATTAAGAAGTTTCTCACTGTGGTTGGTGGAGGTAAGGCGACTAGTGGTAGCTATTCCAGATCCTTTCTCGTCAAAGATATATGCTAGCCAGCGTCCGCTGTCGTCACGAAAACAGTGAACGGCACCCTCGGAAGTGTCATTGTGACTTGTCGCTAGGTGACACTCGCCGTTTGATATTAAACTAAAAAGTGCAGTAAGAGGAAGAACATTGGAGTCATCACGATTGGTTCTCGCCCCACGGTGGGTTCTCGTTGATCTTTTCAAGCGTCTTTGTCTATTGCGTGAGTTTCGATTCTGAGAGGCACGAACCAATTTCGAATCTGAAGCAATATTAGGATGGGGGAGATCTCCACCAGAATTGAGAAGAGCTGCTAATAAAGGAGGTGTAGGACTTGGAAGTAGAGTGCTGAGTTCGTTGTTTGACCCGCTGATTTGATCCAACTTGCCGTTAGTTCTCTTTTTCCTTTCCCTGCTTGGATCGATCTTCCGCCTTGGTTTACGACGAGTTGCTTCGGTACTGAAGCGTTTACTGGCTTCAGAACTTGTTGTGCTCTCATTTATTGGGTCCGATGACATTTTGGAGCAGCTTTGTTTAGGGATCGCCCCTTGCTGGCGTTTATTATCGACGTCAGAGGAAGGAAGAAGAGTCCGTTTTAACTTTATTTCATTTTCTATGCTGAGTGTCGTCGTACTAGAAGATCCTGAGTCTGGTTCCTTCGGGTGAAGATCTGAAATTAGAAGACAGATAGATGAATGAATTTTTTTTATTTATTTTATTAGTTCAGTACCTAATAAGTCTAATAATCTAATAATTTCATTGAAAATCCATGCAAATATTTTTTCAAAGAATTTTTGTTGTATATAAATTGTCTACACATATTGGGATTGATAGCGTCCTTTTATCGAAAGATATATCTATTTACACGATCCGAGTAGAGCGCTACCGGTTTAAAAAAAAAAAAATTATCGCTAGAACTTACATCCAGTACTAGCTGATGTATCCGTATCGTCAGAACTCATCAAATTCCAAAATACTAGCAGCAATAATTAGAAAAATACGAATAAGACGCCTTTAATAATTTACGAATATATACGAAAAATGTACACGGACTGGGCACATTTGCGAAAATAACTTTACTGTTTCTACACTTCTTTTGAGTTTTGAAAAAAAGTAATTGAGTTTAAGTATCAGACGTCTAATCTAACGAATTTGTTTAATTTAATTTTTTTTTTTTTTACATTTACTGGATTAGGAATGCCAAAAAAAAGTTGCTCGGGACTTTATTCGAGATTTTATTTCATTTTAGTGATTTTTCTGGATTTCTAAAATACTTCAAAAGAGTTATTAAAAAAAATTTTGAGATAATTTTATCAATTTCACTATATTTCAAGACACATTTTTAAGAATCTCACTTTCATGAGATTTTCAGTGATTTTTATGGGATTTCAAGAAATTTCAAGGGTTTATAATGAATTTTCTTCAATACATGTCCAAAAAACGCACGTCTTCTAACCTGTAAAGCGGGCTGAACGTTGCTGTTTTCAGACCGTTGAACAAAACAGGAAAAAAAATCTAATAACAGGGTGAAAAAAAAAAACTCGTCATAGATAAAAAAAGATTCAGAACAGGGCAAAAAAGACTTTTTTTCCCCTCTTCTGAGTCTTTTTTGCCCTGTTCTGAATCTTTTTTTTCCTATGACGAGTTTTTTCTTACCCTGTTATTAGATTTTTTTTCCTGTTTTGTTCAACGGTCTGAAAACAGCAACGTTCAGCCTGCTTTACACGTTAGAAAACTTGGGTTTTGTGGACATTTATTGAAGAAAAGAACATATGCACCACGGGAGGGAGACATTTTTGTCTCGAGCGAGGTTTGCCGCAAACGTCTCGTTTGCACCTACGACTCGTGCTGCAAACGTCGCGCTCAACAAAAAACGCCTGCTTTCCTCCCTTGGTGCATAATATACTATTAATGAATTTCAAAGAAATTCAAAAGATTTCAAAAGATATTCAACAGATTTCAAGCCACTTAAAATGATTTTAAGGAAGTTAAAGGAATTTCAAGATATTTTAAGTAATTTTAATGAATTACAAGGGATTTCGAAGTATTTTAAACGATTTCAGTATGTTTCAATTGATTCGGAGAATTTAGTAAGGATTCTAGAGAATTTATATATACATATATTTTTTTTAAATGTTTTTAGAAAGGTTATAAAAATGAGATTAAACATTTAGAAGAAATTTTAATATAAAAAGTTCGAAAACTTTAAAAATTAATTTCAAAAGCTTTTAAAATTTCAGGATATCTTTTTAAAATCCTGCAAATTTCTTGAAAATTCTTGAAAATTTTTAAGGAAATTTTCGAATTCTCTTAAACTTTCTTGAAATCTCTTCAAATTCCTTCAAAATCGTTGAAATCAGTTAAAATGCTTTGAAATCTTATGCTGAAAAAACATATGGTTACAATTTTCAACTCTTTTTAAAATCCTTTAGTGTTTTTATTCCTTGAAATTCTTTAAAATCATTATAAATCTCTTAAAATCCTTTTATAATTTCTGAAATCTCTTGAAATCTCTTGAAATCTCTTGAAATCCCTTGAAATTCTATGAAATCCCTTAAAATCTCGGGCAACACCGAATAAATTTTTATTATTGAATAACTACAAAGTTTAGGTTTTGGAAACTGGAAAAATTTTGTTGATTTTTTTTAATGAAATAAATCGAAAAAAGTCATCAGACTATAGACGTATGAAACTTCAACCAAATAAAAAAGAATTTATTCCTAAGAAATATTCATTAAAACTTACTTTTATTTGTCCAAGCATCCACACCAAATTCCCCGCTCTCGAAAAGCCAATTGATCCCAACGACACTTCCCGTGAGCGGATCATCCAAATTTTTTAACTTCCCTCCTCTCTTCTCTCGTCGCTTTTCCCTTCGCCTATCGCCGTCAGAAAGCTCTGAGCTGCTCTGACTTGCGTTACTAAACCTCCTTTTGGCACCGGTTTCACGATCTTCTAATAAAGCATCGCGAGAATTAGCCGAATTGCTATCGACTGCTGTATCACCAATGAACCTATTGTAAATAAAACAATTGTGAAATAAGTGTTACATAATTTTATCTATATTTAATGACGCTGTCGTTTTCAAATCAGAAGTTTCGCTCTTGCTCTATGACTTCAAGAAATTGTCTTTTACATAAATATGTAATAAAAAATTAGATGTGCAACACGGGATGAATTATTTCTTTTATATACATTCTTGCAAAGTTTTGTTTCTCGTACGCAAAGTGCCCATTTCGCATATTCTTCTTCGCGCAAAACAAATCATGTGCAAGTAAAATCTAATCAGCTTTGTACAAAAGTTGAATTCGCTTAAGGGCGTTGGACCCAAGTGTTAAGCTCAAAATTCCATTCTGTACTTTACTCAACGAAAATTATAGATGCAGTACCGTCAGAAATTGTTCGTACGATTAGCGTAAGCACTATTAAAGATCACTGCTGGCTTTGAACTACGATAACTCGGTGAAAAAAAAGAAGATAGAATATTTGAAACAAACAAAAAAAAAAACAATTGGAAAGCTTATGAAATTCCACGTCTAGTGGTGCCAACCAGATTTTTTTTGACCTACTAAAAAGAATACAGCACGTGAGAAGTTTAAAAAAATTCAAGATTTTCACAAATTTTATACCTCGAATTCAACTTTTTGCATGACCTAGGAAAATTGTTGCAAAAATTTGAAAATTATACGACATAGAGCCTAAAACTTTATCTTTAATTTAAGCTGCTGCTCGCCTCCTTCAAATACGATTGAACATTTTTAATCGTATGCGATTAAAAATGTTCAATCGTATTTGAAGGAGGCGAGCAGCAGCTTAAATTAAAGATAAAGTTTTAGGCTCTATGTCGTATAATTTTCAAATTTTTGCAACAATTTTCCTAGGTCATGCAAAAAGTTGAATTCGAGGTATAAAATTTGTGAAAATCTTGAATTTTTTTAAACTTCTCACGTGCTGTATTCTTTTTAGTAGGTCAAAAAAAATCTGGTTGGCACCACTAGACGTGGAATTTCATAAGCTTTCCAATTGTTTTTTTTTTTGTTTGTTTCAAATATTCTATCTT
>UCOH01011688.1:0-52543 GCA_900474275.1 Synergus japonicus | reverse complement strand
TAATAATACGATTCAAAAATCAACTGGAGTAACACCGAGCAAACTCCTATTTGGTGTAAATCAATACGGCAAAGTCATTGATGCTTTGGGCGAAAGCTTGGAACAGGCTCGACTCGAAAATAAATCTAGAGACTTAGAAAAGCTCAGAACTATTGCGGAGGATAGGATAAAGAAGAGTCAGGATTATAACAAACGATATTTTGATAAAAAGCGGAAGAATCCAAACAAATATGAATGCGGCGATTATGTAATGGTCTCGAATTTTGATAGTACGCCAGGGGCCTCTAAAAAGCTTATGCCGGTTTCAAAGGGTCCATACGAAGTTATTAAAGTTTTAAGAAATGATCGTTATGTAATCAAGGACGTTGAAAACTTCCAAGTTACACAAAAACCATACATAGGAACTTGGGAGGTCAGCAATATGAGACCCTGGCGTCCTAACAATTCATGTTAAGTCATTAAGCGTTTGTATTTTTAGTGTTAAGCTTTATATGATTTTACGAATACCTTTGTATTATTTATTAAGTTCGGCCCGAACTTTGTTCAGGATGGCCGAACTGTGAGAGATTTAGAATTAATGTAATTTTATATTCGGACATTAGGCGGTGCTACTGTGGCATACCGCTTATTCGACAGTCTCACTGAGTACGACTCTCAGTACACACGCTTTGTAATTAATATCTTCAATAAAGTCTTTTAAATAAACCAAATGTCTTACATATAATTTTTAAATTATTCCTCAATCTATTAATCCTTATTCCCGGGATTATTAGTAAAATAATACGGGGACGGAGTATTTCCACTTCATTTGAAGAATGAAATGGGAATTTAGATTTGTGTTTTTATAATTGTATTTAACAATAGAGAACTCAAAATGAAAGTTCAATTCTATAATCACTTTTTGTTTGGCACGCTGCTGCAACAATATTCTAATTGGTTATCAGATTTATTTGTATTTAAAGTATTAAAAAGAATTTTTATAAATATATAGCTAAAAGTGTTCAATCCAAAAGCATGGAAATGATTCAAAACGAATAGAAATTGCTTATTTGTGCCATTGATTTAATTAAAATTCTTTTTACTTAGATTGTTTACTCATAGTAAACGGGTTATTATTATAAACCGGACACTCTGTTCTTGTTTCAATTTTACAAAAATCAAAAATTTATCATGCTAAAAGCATTCAAAAAACGGTGTACGATTTCAGGGTTGGAGCTTTGTATGCGTGTGCCCTAACGTGGCCTATAAGCTCGGGTGTTAGATACGTCCCGGGACGTAATCCCTAGGTTTAGGTTCTTTTGCATCGGGGCGGCGTGAATGAGAACCGTGGAGTGTGAGTGTTGGTGTAATTGTTTTTTTGAATTTTTAAATATAGCTAGTAATAGGCAGGTAACTTTTTTCTGGTATGAATCTATAGTTTTAAGTAGGTAGAATTAGGATTTAGTATCTTTGCATTTACCTAGATACTTTATCCTAGATTTTTGGTACAACCGGTTTACCAATTATGCTTTTGTTGATATTACGGAAAGTGAAATCTAGAGCAATTCGAACTCGTCCGTAACAATATTGCAAGAAGTTGAGAGGCTTTGTGCAAAAAAAGCCTCGATCATAAAGAAGAGAATTTCTATTAAGAGCCATTCATTTTCGAATCAATGGTTTTTGATAGCTTTTTATCCATGCCACTGTGATGATTTTTCTCATTTATTTGTTATATATTTTTTGTATTACAACTCAATATAATCCGTGGTCTTTAAATTTTATAAATCGAAACAGAATTACGACTTCTGAAATATCTTTTTACATTTTTATTTAAAGCTCCTCTTAATTGATTTTCTATAGGAACGAAATTAATCGATACATTTTTTTTATTTTATCATTCACTGAATATATAGATATCAAATTGCGGTATTTTAATTACAAATAACTTGAAGGAATATATAATGATCGACGTGTTCTGTCGATAATCTTTCAGTTTAACTTCAATTTAATTGCGGTCATTAGCAAATTGAATAATAATATACTGGATTGTCTTGTAGAACGTTTCAATAACTGGGTGGCATTGAAAGGTAAACATTTTTTCAACATGTGTCCAGCGACAGAACCAGTCGATGAACCAATTAACGCGTTGTTGGCATTGTGATATTACGCTGGTTATACGTCGAGTATGATCATCGGCGATAATATACAATAGCTTTCAAAAGGGCTATGCAAATTAACACGCGGCAACCTATATCGAAATCAGCACTCGAAGTTCATATAAGAGGGACAAGACCGGCGCTGTGTTTGGTCTCCCTGTCTCGTTTTTGCTCAATTAACAAATAAGATTTTTCTCTCAGGGGGGCAAAATTTATGCACGCGTAGAATAAGATATTAATAAT
The DNA here is from genome assembly GCA_900474275.1 of Synergus japonicus. NCBI lineage: Eukaryota > Metazoa > Arthropoda > Insecta > Hymenoptera > Cynipidae > Synergus > Synergus japonicus. The sequence goes on along the minus strand of UCOH01011688.1, from coordinate 50,165 downwards.
AATGCCTGTAGATCAGTTCCAGCGATATACACGGTTCTCCCGCACGCACTGAATCGGACCTCACGCAAAAGTTGCTCATCTCATCTTCTGATTCTCTCTTCATTCTTTCTCCTTTCATCGCCTTTTTTTCCTTTTAAAATACTTCTGGTCTTTCTCTTGCAAGCTTGAATCACAAATTACATACGCTTTCGTATACGCGACGTCATCTTTTTCTATAGCCTTTATTTTGACAAAGAACTTTGCCAATAATTCACCTTCTGCAAGGTACATGTGTTACACGAATGTTACATTTACACGTGAAATTTTTAACGAGTTTTCTCACATGCAAGAATTCACAGTTGAGCTTGTGTAAGTGTCGTTAACTTCTTTAGTGTCGCAGACATGGAAAAATGTCGCGAACAAAAGTCGCACGAAAAAGTTTAAGAATCGAGATAAGTTGAACTACGATAATACGAGTTTGAGAGGCTTCTGAATTAGTCAGAACTTTCTATGCTGATTTTCGTGAAATGAATTATTTCCAACATCTCGAGACCTATTTTCCTCCGACTACAGTCTGCTGCTTTGCCATTTGTTTCATACAATTGAAAATTAATCTAATTCCAGGGAATATTTGAATAAAAATATTGTGACAAAAAATAAAGAAATTAGCAGTTTAATAGGTAGATATTTAGCTTTCGATTTACAAGAAACTGGTTTAATGTTGGTTACTTTAGAATCTTCGATCTATAGGTTTTCTGCAAAGCACGTAACCGTCATTTCGTACTTCCTCAAATGCCAGAACGTGTAGTAAAGCCCTAAATTGTTTCAGTAAGCAGGGCACTTGTAAAAGCTTGGACGATGTCCAACTAACTACAGAGTGAGCATATCGAATTTTAACTAGCTTCGCTCTAGCTGATAGCTAAATTGATCGCAATTTAATGTTTTATTTTCATGTATTGTCACTTGTTTTACAAAATCCACATGATATTACTTAGATTGCTAATTTTTCAAATTAAAAATCTCTTTCTCGCGCTTCATAGAAAGAAAAGCAATGAGAGTCTCCACAGGTGTAGCGAACTTCACAATTGTTATCAGCTTCTATTGTGGCAGCGAGGTTATCCCCGTTATTTCTCTCGACGTGCACTTTAGCAAGAAAACTCGTTGTAATCGAGAAGTACCTGCAAATGCTCTTCATTTCTCACTCGAAAGTTTTGACGTCAATCCATTCTTATAAAAAAGATCCTTTTTTCAAGTGCTGTAAATTAGTTGCTTTATTTCCATTCGATTCGGTCCACGATCCTCATACGTGTTGTTTTCGAAAGAAGAACCCTGGCACGACAGAAGCACAGAAATATAAATCAGTTTGAAATTCGCGACGCCACGGGTGTAACAATGCACGAATCTTCTCGAGGTCTCGATGAGTTTTCGCCGACATTCGAACCGTGAAGCACATCCTTTACTGCTTTGGATCACTCGCCATCCACGACATCGAATCGAATTGCGGACCTTAATTTACGATGCGCATAGAAACCTACTTTGGCATGCAAAGGAGTCCAAGGCAAAGAGTTTCGTCTCTTTGAATTGCATTCGAACTCCATGCATCTGCAGACTACCTATATCAGTGAACTGAGAAAGCGTTCTTTAATAACTTGCAAAAAAAATTGATCAGACTTTCTTTTCCAGTCGTTAATACATACTGGTGAGTCTTCAAATTTCGCACTTTAATCAACAACTGAGTGAAGTTAATGAGTATTACTCGTAATAAAAACGATTGCTCGGATTCGAAAGTCATTTATTTAGTCAGAAAGAAGCCACTTGCAGCTACCTGACTTTTAAACTACATGCGACTGAAGTTTGTAACGTTTACGACAATGAAAGACTTTTTTTTTTGTAAAAAGGGTGGTGAAGTTGTTTTGGACTTCTTTGTGCATCAAATGGAACTATTTAAATCAATAACACAATTACGCAATTCGTACAGTTAAAGATGCAATTACAAAATGTTACATTAGAATACAAAATGTCATTTTAATCATTATCCAGAACATGGATTAGAGAAATAAATTGTACGAGATTGTGAGCAACGTTTAAATCAAGAAATGCGGTCAGTTGTGTCGGGCTAGCCGGACGTGGAAAAATATGATTTACATGCTTGTTTTTTGTCTGTGAATAAACAGCGCAATTTTTTCCATCCCTAAATTTGCTCTTCTCTATGCGTTTATTACGCGAGACCAGATTCCGGTATAACGCGAGTAACGTGCAAAAACATTTGCATCTTTGGGCCATCCAATGTCGTCAGAGTAGATTTACTAGAGTCGTGAAAATAATGTGAGATTCAAGTGCGACGGAATAGTAGCGGATTTAGGATTAAAAGCACGTCGCCTCCATGACGCATAAATTGAGTAACATGACCTTCCAGTCTGTCAAACTTGTTATAAACAGTCAAGAAGTGCTTTTTAGTTAAGCCTGACGATTTTTTAATTATACCTTTCGGTTGTATACCAAGCTTTGCCCATAATCGCCAAACTTTGAACTTCTGAATATTCAAAGTTGGTCTCAAGGGTCCTAATGTTGAATCAAGGCGAGTAATAAATAAATTTAGCAAACATGAAATGTCCAGATTCTGTAGCAACCCTGTTTAGATTAGTACATATCATTAAGGGCAAATGGTCAGCCATATATTATATTTATATTTATCTCGCTTTAATACTGCAATTTTAATGAATTTAAAAATTTTTAATGTAAGTGGGAATAGAGTTTCAGTGCCCTGATTAAAAATGAAACGCAGGTATTAAAACCCTGTTCCCACTTACATTAAAAATTAAAAAATTAATTAAAATTGTAGTATTTAAAGAAAATACAAACTTTAATTTACCCTTAATATAGAACAGATTGAATGTAAATGATATACTGTTTACAACTTTCGATTTTTAATTAAATTCTGGTTTGCTGAATTTGAGATGAAAAAATGTGGAGCTTTTAGTATCTTCTCATCAGTTAATTCAGTTCTTGAGTTCTATCCTCGCGGTTCTATCTAGGAAGTCTGTTTCAAGCATTTCGACAAAGTAACCTCGTAATTTTCTGATCGCCGTTAATCGAACACACGTTTCGTCGACCTCGTTGCTCTGATTGACCGCAACAAACAGACCAATCTGCGAACTACTCTGACCACTTCAATTCGTCTTGCGCCCTATACGTTCCAGATACACTCGTCTTTTGAATTGCTAAATCGGTGTGTCGAACCTTGATGCCGCTTTCTCGAATTGCTCTTCCGATTGAACATTGAAAAGAAAAAGAGTACCACAAACAGTTTTTTACTTTAACATATTTTTTTCACACCTAATGAGTTTTTAAATTATGTTCCCGTTATACATATAGAATCAATTTCCCGTTAGAGTTGTACAAAGTATATTCTATAGGAAAATGTTATCAAGCCAATTTTTTATTTGGATAATAAAATCATTTAGTTCCCTAAATTAAATATTATTACCGTTAATGAAACCCTCCACACTCCTCGCTTCATTTTAAGTGAATTTTAAAAGTGATTTTCAGAGCTCATTGTTGTACAGTCGCAAGAAATTCTTTTCATTCTTTTTCTGTCTGAGCTGTTGGAAAATGTAGAAGGGCACCAAGACGAACGAAGGTGAAGGTTGGGATGAACAAGCGCGATAAAAAGAAAAGTTCCTCGAGGAGCTGGGCAGCGAAATGAAACATAGTGATATTTTTTCAAGAGAAAAACGAGCGTCAAGAAGCGCTAAGAGAGGAAGGTATTATCACAAGAGAGACCGGACCAGAATTTTTTCGAAAGATGGAAGGCTTTAAGAAGGTATAAAAATGTCATCTTTGGCCAAAGATTGCAGGCAGGAGAAGGCCAAGGTCTGGCGTTTACTGAGGTATAAATTAGACTCGTTTGAACATAATCCGATAAAAGTGCATTAACAAGTTTTAGTCACGGTTTCTTACATTCTTTATTTTTACTTTCAAGTACCTCCCTTATCGTTATCTTCTTTTTCTCTTCGCTCATCGTTAGTAGTCGAGGAAATAAATATCAAAAGTATTAAAATGAATGACATGTTCAGGGATTATTATAAGGGATAATTTTACTCGCGAACGCGCAGTTGTAAATAAAAATGACAGTGTTAAGTCTCATTTTCAAAAAGCATAAACTTATTGATATCAGAAACTTATCGTTTTTCGATATAGGAAGCTTTGGCATGAAGGGTCTATATTTCTTGTCAAGCAGATGCGATTCGAGAGTTATCGGTTCATTGCGTCGAAGATATTGCATTTGCACATGGTCATGGGATTTTCTGCTTGATACGCGATTTCGCCTATCCAATAAATATGGCGATGAGCCAATCCACTGTCCAGCAGGTTTGCACGGTGTAAAGCTGAACGATCCTGGCCGGCGTGGCGTAGATTCGGGGTGGGCTATGGCGGTAAATTTGGCCACCCAGAGGTAAAGCAACGGTAATAAATGAGCGGCGAGTGTGCTGCCAGCGAAACTCGAGGTCCAATTTCCCAAGAGGGACCAGCACAAAACCGCAACCTAAAAACAATATCCTCCTATTTCTACTGACGGTGGCCAATAGGTAGTTACGCCACTGATAACTTACCACCCTCTGCCTACTGTTCATCAGTATTTATCAAGAAACTTGTTTCATTTCAAGGATCGCACAGATTTCACGGTGTTGCGTGCCATGAGAAACCTCTTGTATTTTTTCTCGCCTCCGGTAGACATGCAGCCAAATAAGTTTGAACAACCGACAACTTACATTTTAATGGGCGAGAAACACGACAATATTTAATTATCGGTGCACTTTAAATTCAAAGGAAACTGTCTTCGAGCAAAAGAAACCTTTAATTCTGGCTTTTCTAGCAAAATACATTTTTTTCATTCTACTAATTACTTTTGTTAAATAATTACACGAATTTTTATATGAAAAGAGAACTTTCTTTTAGATATCATCAAAGAAAACTTGAGAAATACTTTATGAATTTCAGTCTAAATTAAAAACAAGTATAACTTAATTTTGATTTTACAAGATTGGCTAGAATGTCAGTATTCATTAATGATTTATGATCTTCAAAAAGAGTTGATTCTTACTAAATATTACATTAGGAAATTTTCCGAGAAAGTAAGAAACCAATTTTAGGGACGGAAAACTTTCTGGACTTCGCACTTTGATATACCGAAAAAAGTTCTCATTTTAGCGTGCCGTATATTTCGTAATTTATTATTAACGCTGATATTGCGAACAAAACGATATCTCGGAATTCGTGAGAATTTGACTCTCCCCTTATAAAAGACTTTATGAGTAGGTTGTTGAGTTAGCTTTACGCTATATTTACTTCTCTCACTTTTGAAACTTTTACAAAATGGTACTTGTTTTACCATTTCTCTTTAAGCGGCAAATTCGGCTGCAGATCTATTTCCACATCGGTAGGCTATTTTTTTACAAAGTCTTACAATCCCCAGACGATTAGTCGTGATCAATCGATTATGGATTAAGGACGTAAGCCTCCGGCTTATAACTTCCGAACATTTTTTCGTTCCTCGCTAAAACGATGGTAAAATCTGCTGACCAGACAGTATTTAGTGACGGGTCTGCAATTTGGAGTCGGATAAAGCAAAGTTATTGTTCTACACACAATTTTACACATATTTCATTTTACATACACGTATACACATTATACATATAAATAGTGCAAAACCCTCGAAAATTTTCTAATTTAATTGAAAAAGTCAAATATTAATGAAAGATTATAATGATCCTGCATTACATAAATTGATGTTCAACGAAACATCGTTTTCTGTCTATTTAATGAAAAAATATCTGTATACATATAGAAAAGCTTGTGTATGACAAAAGAGCTTCCAAAAATGTGTGATTCTGTAATAAATTAAAATGAAATATGTATATCGGAATGGATGTAGCGAGCACTATGGCTGGGAAACGTGGCAAAGTCATTCTGTGCAGGCACACGTGCCATAATCGAACCGGCCGACGTCCCGATAATGCGATTTCCGTAATGAGAACTCGTATGACAAACGTGACGTTCGATGCCCGTCACTTTATAGTATACGTTCACATTCGAGTTGCAACAATTTCATCCACTATATTAATTCCAGCTTCACGTGTCAATGAGCTGTTCAAGCATCGTTTTTACGAAGAGCCAGGATTCAATTACAAACTTTTATGGAGAAAATTCACTAAACTGACGCAATTAACGTTTCAAATTTTTAGAAAATATTTTTCGTTTTATTAAAAGGAGAGGAACTAAAATTTCAATTTGAACCGTAATAAATTAGAATCACCAGTTTTTTCAGAGAGTTTAAGTTAAACTCTCACATATGCCTGATTATGAGAAGCTGTTACTCGAATCCAAGCATATAATTTCCGTATGTTAGTCTGATTTTATTCAAGAGTGTCGTTGGCCAGAATTCGCGAGTGGGAAAGTTGGCGAATAGTTATGGGATTCGGAGGCCAAGTGAGTTTCTTCGATTACACCAGGAACGTCTGGCCCGCACTTTGTCGTTATTTTACGCCCTACCGATGCTTTGGACTTATCCCAAGTACCATTATACTTTAGAAATAGGAATATTATCAATGGTATGAATACACAAACAGGCCCCGCCGTATGCTATAGCAACCCAAACCTACGAGTTTCCACTCGTGCTGCTGGTTCTGTTCGTTCTGCCACAATTTGTAAAAACTGGCAATCGTAGCAAGAAAACACATGCTCTAGCATACAAATTAGTTTGGGTGTTTGCGCGAAAACTTTCACCTTGCGATCACAGCTTTTACATGTGTGCATCTCGCGAGAAGGCTCGCGCCACGAATCGTCGAGACGCATTAGTAACCCTTATATTCAGTCGTTAACGAGTGGTCGCGTTTCTGAACCACTAGGCAATTAACACGCAAAGGGGTTGAACCGGCGCTATAAATAATGGAACCGAGGAGTTCTGAACGTCGGGTTAATTGACGGAATAGGAGAAGGGGAAGGAAACTAGTAGTTGCTCGTGGGTATAAATACACCGTTACTAGCCCCCAGTATGGTTTTCTAACCACCCACCGTACGATTCTCAGTGTGCCAGATTTTCCCGACTTTGCCATGCAAATTTAACCACTGTATAGTGTATATATAACAAAAAACGTCCAACTCGTCAGACGAAAAGTTTGCTTCCAAACACATCACACTTTTTCTCCCGTATGGTCGTCATTATTTCTCACCAACTCATCACAAACTTTTTCTTGAGAAGGAATTTTCTTTATATATTAAGGGAGTTCGCTGAATTATAGGGTCAAAAAAATCCATCCCTTTTTTCACTTCAGATAAGTAAACTGGAGAATATATTCCCAAAGTTTTAGCGGCTTATTCCAAGTATTTTACGAAATTACTAATCATGTTGTCGATCCCGCTGAAAATTCATTTTGTAGATTATTGACTCATTGTTTAAAAAAAATTAAAATTGATGAAATAATATCACACACATCCGGCCAGAATAGTTGTGCAACATTTCTGAGATTATTGATTTAAAATACACGTTTAAATCAATCCAAAAGAATGTTGAACAATCTTGTAAATCGATGAATAATGCAGCTGGGAAAAAATATTTTCCTGTGTGATATTGGAAATTCTACACCACAAGTTATAGCAATCTGATGAAGGCAACGAATAATCGATTAAAGATGCATTAACGCGGTCTAGTGCATATTTATCGCAAACCATAGGTAGCACTATTTTATAATCCGATGGATGTATTAATGGAAAGGCACGAGATATAGCCACAGCAATCCAGAAGTACGACTTGAATGCGGTAAACGTCCGTTGCAATCACTTCATACATGATTGAAATCAATGGCGTAGAAGCTGATTTCTCGATTCTCGTTCGCTTCACTCAAGTAGCTTTCGTTACTTCTGGGTCACGTTAACGTTGGCGCCACTGAGTTGCGGTTACTCTAGAAAATCGATAGCAATCGCGGCATTAAATAAGCTCTATATCGTTCTATCTCTCTTTCTACTCCCCCTATAAATTTTCTCCTTTTTTTTAATCATTTTTTTACGTTTCACTCTCTCTCTTTCTCTATCATGTCTGCTAACAATAGTCAGGACACTCTTCTATGACGAATTCTTCGAGTTCTTCTCGGTACCGCTATAGAAGCATTTAGGTCTCACGTACTCGTAGACAAAAGTTTCTCACGAAGAGGAACTTAAACTCATCGCGCTCGAGTGGATACGGAATTTAATAAGGCGGCGGGCATACGCCACAGTCGGTCGAATTGGCTCGTGCAATCATAGTCCGGAACTATGATCTCCTGCCGAAAATGTCTTGCTTTCCTCGAATTAGATTTGACGTGTTATTGGATCTCATTTATTTCTTTGACAAAAAATCCGAGAATGTGCTCTCTAAATCTGAATTAGTCATAAGTTACTAACGAAATAGTTCCAAATCGTTTAATAATACACTTTAGTAAACATTTTTACTATAAATTAGTTAAAAATCACTAATTCATAGTAAAAAAGTACTAATGCAGTTAGTAAGGCTCACTAATTGATTTAGTTACCGTTACTAATTGAATTAGTAGTTTTTAACTAATTTATAGTAAAAATGCTTACTAAAATGTAGTAGTAAACGATTTGGCACTATTTCGTTAGTAACTTATGACTAATTCAGATTTAGAGAGTGACGTTGAGACTTTCACTTTAAGGGCGAAGGGTAATATAAAAAATATCTTTATTTTAAATGCCAAAAGGTACGGAGAATCCTGAAAATAAATACTGGGTTACGAGGGTCACTCCGAAAGTTTCATCAAAATAAGAATGTTTTAGGTATGCCGAGGATTTCACATATGGTTAAAAAATGTCATGTTTTTATAAAAGACAGTAAAAATCAGAACGAAAAAATGTTAATCTTTGCTTCGGACATCATTTAAAATCTATGAATTTAAACCAACTTTTGAATAAGATAAATATAATTTTTTAATCTTGTACCATTACATTTTACTATTTTTGTGTCACAGTTTTTTTTCGGTGTAGAAACTCGCAAAGTATTCCGAGGGTTAGCAAAGTTGTAATTAACGTTGTTTAGAAGTGATTTACACGGTCATATATCTCCGACTTTTCTTGTCTCCTCGTTTTAATTGCAGCTTGGTAAAAATAACAAAACCGAATAAATAACATAATCAGCCGACAAGAAAATTATTAATAATTATTCAGAAATATATTTTAAACGATCACGAAAGTACTTTAGAGTATTACGAATAAAATGTTCATGAATCATAAACCTTTATACGCTTAAATTGTTTGACGTTTATATCATTTAGCAAGGTACTTAAAGGGTATTAGAAAATGAAGTAGTGAAATAACATTAGGTGACAGAAATATGTTATGCATCACTAGCTTGGGGACATATTTCAATATACACATTTAACTATATAATAACAGAATTATAGACACATAGCTATAGTTTCAAACTGTATCTGTTCATTATAAGTGAGATTGTCGCGCAACAACAGAACTTGCTTCCAACATAAACGTAGTGTCTGCATATCATTAGCAGTATAATTTTCAAATCTCAAAATCTATTCAATTAATAGTATATCATATTTTAGCGTTTATAAATTTATAAATGAATTTATAAATTCATACATTATTCTCCTTACTGTTGGCTGCGTACATTTTGAATAATTTAAAAATAATAGAAGGAATTTCTATCTTTTGTTGGCGTTTTGAGAGGAATAGACCTTGCATTTAAAATTGCTTATGCAACTGTCGCAAGAATATAATACAGGGGATACACTTTATTCGCTGACGTTGGCGGCTTTGCGAAAAATAAAGAGGTTGTGACGTCCAGAAAAGTATGCTATTGAGGATTCAGCTTCTCATATTCCTTGAGAGAAATGGATGTTAAAATCAATTTCAGAGACAACCTTTCCGCCCTTGTTATATTTGAGAAATATAGTTTCTCTTCTTTCACTCAAAAACAACAATATACGTAATAATTTCCCCATTAAACGTACTTTCGGCAATAAAATCACCAAAACATTAACATTCCTTGAGTGAGCTTAATTAAACTCTCTTGAAGAGTAAAAATCCACGATGGTATTAATTGAAGTGGCACACTAAGCACGAAAGCTGGAGCGTTGGTATCGACTGATTGTGATGAAGAAATAATGGCAATAACTTGAAAGAAGTCGTGATTAACGCCATTGTGATGGCGGTACGAAGCAGGCGGTTCTTAACGCTATTAACGGTCAGGAGTCCAGGAAAGACTTGAATGCGTTCTTGAACAAAAGGATCCGCCAGAATCGAGTTCAGCGAAGAGCGATATCGAATGAGTTCTCGCCACAAGGATGCTAAGGATTGAACAGGTATATAACGCATAAAAAGCTTTCCCTCTTACTCTCATAGAAATGACTGGGACGTCGATTAAACTCGCAGGACAAGCGAAACCAAACCTATATCGGTATCTGCATTCATCTTGAGAGAGAACTGGAGAGATTTCTCTCGTGGGATTTCATCGCGTTGGAAGTGGATGGGACAATTTTTAATTACAACCGCCATTATTTGCGCGAGATTATGTATTTAATGTGGCTAGGGGACGTCGTGTCGAGGGGATCGACCACTTCTGCGTCGGTGCGTATCGCACTCTCGTTATAATAATACATGACTCTAGAAACACGGGAGAGAAGCCCACCATCATGCTCAATCAGAATATAAAAATTAAATTTCGTTGACGCTCAATACGCTTAAGGGAACTAGACTGAAAGTGCTCAGATATGGTGTTTTAACACCTTGTAAATAATGTTGTTTAAATGACGGTAGAGTGGATTCCTGGACGAAATGAATTTCAGAAATAATCAACTGGTTTTTAATGAAGGGGTTGATGTCGAGGTTGATGGATTTAATGAAATTAGTTTAGTGAAACTAACGATTCAACATGTTGTGAATATAATTTCAACAGTAAATCATGCCATTTATGATTCTAGATAACTTATTTTCAAGATACTTTCCTCGACTGTATAGATCATTTATTCTATTGAGCACTATGCTTTTATTCTTGTGACTTTATCAGAGGAAATCAGTCCTTAATGAACTAATTCATTATGTCAGATATCAGTCGTGCGGTATAAGTGATATCAAAGTATTGTATTCACGCGTACGTATATTTACGTGGGTTTAGCTTGTCGTCATTTGGAACATTAACAGAACACGCGGGTGTAACGAAACGTGAGTCATACTTAGTGCAGATGTCGAGATTATGCGATAGGAATTAAATAATACGCGCTGTATACTATAGCGTTTGATTAAACATGAAATCAAGACTACACCACTTTTCAATCTTGAATGAAGTTTAATACCCCCAGTTTCTTTAGATAAGCACGTTCTTACATGGAATTGCAACAATTTCTAAATTGAGTTGCAATTCATGAGAATAAATAAATGAGAAGAATAGGATCGTGCAGAATTCTTGTTTTAAGATTGATATTTCTATTCGAGTTCTGAAGAATTGTGTTAGATTTGGTGCACTAATCTAGATAAGGATCTACACTACCTTCTATCTGATCCTTGTTTACTACTGGTTATTCATAAAACACCGACATATTTTGAAAAATACATTGTTATAGAGCAATTATTTTAATGAGAAAATGGATATTTGACAAGAGTGTGTTTCATGTTTCTCAAGGGGAAAACGTCACAAGTCTCAAGTGCACTAATTGGAAAGCACCTTCGTACTTTATTTATGATTGTGTGTGGCGATACGAAGCATATCGCGGTATGCCGTTAATATTATAGTCACGCCACTTTGTTACGAGATACCGTACGTCCATAAAGAATCCTGACTATGGCTTCTCGGGTTTAATGTTTCAACCGCTATGTTTTGTCGCAGACTCCTTTACGGTATCAACCCACTGCAAAAGGCGGCAGCGAAGAAGTTGGCAACGCGATATCGTTTACATACCATGAGTAATTGACATCATGTTGGGAAAGGTTTTCTTAATTGTTACACTCGAATATAAATCATAAATTTCCTTCTCTTATGCCAGTGTAATTAACTGATAAAAAACGGGAAATGTACCTTAGTTTTCCGAAGGAATATCGGCTACGTCCTGCAGTAGCGATGTATCTTATAAAAGCGTCATTAGGCATTATCATCATCAAGTTAGCTACGGTTTGCCAATAGGTTTGAGCATTACGGAGACTAGCATCCAGAAGGATGTAAAGTTGAAAGATAGAAGCTCAATTTTCTCTGTACGGTTCTTTATTTTACGAGTCGAGTTTGTCGGCGGTTCTTGGTACGTGCTATGAACGGATTCCAACACGTAGTGCTGGTTCTAATGAACGCTGAAAATTAGCGGCTATCTATTCATCTGCACTGCGTCGTTTTGCGAGGAAAAACAAAGAAACACTCGTACTTCGTACCTGTGTAAGAAAAAGAGATAAAAAAAAAGGAAAGGCAGAGAGAGAGAGAGAGAGAGAGAGAGAGAGAGATGAAAATAAAGTAAAAGAGGGAGTAAAGAGATCTAGTGACGAAGTTCATGGAGGAACTGCTTGGTACATGGTGTCGCAACATTATGAGAATACTACCTACTGCAGATAGATAGAAGAAGATGAAACAAGCGAAAGAAGTCGAGGAAGAGAGAGCAGGCAAAGCCGCGTGTGACCTTGTTACGTGTTATAAAATGCCACTTTAGTAAGCCGAGTTTGTCGGCCTTGAGAGGAGAGAAAAGAGATCGCCGAGTCTCCTGGTGCTCGTTCCAGAACGGTATGCAAACTCCTTTAGTTATACGTACCGAGCTGCGTTCCGTCGTACTACTTGAAAATCACTTTTCTCAGCAAAATACAACGGGAGGGGCCCTCGCAAGAGAATTCTTAGACAACGCGTTTAGGAAACTTGAGATATGCCAGAAATAAAAAGAAAAAGGAGCCATGGAGGGTTGATATAAGCTGGAAACACAAAACAACGATGAAATAACTACCTGCAGGTATCCTACTCAATAGACCTTTTTTCAAAATACATATGGACTTCATCAATCTGCTACATATGCCTAAAATTCAATTTAAATTGAATGACCCAACAGTTCCAGGAATTTTTAGTTCACAGGAATAACTTCATCTGACAGCAAGTTATAAAGGAAAATGAATATAAAATCAAACATGAAAATCAAATAGTACGTTTCTTAAACAAAAAAAAAAAAAAAATACTTTACTGAGAAGGTGGAAGAGTTTTATACCTCTATGATAGTGAAACACGTATCATTCGCATGGATTGTTCTAGTTATTCTGCAGCGTGGAAAATGAAAATCACAAGCCAGTGAATCGGAGGCAGTGGAACTGTACAGCAGCAGTGGAATACGAATACCGAGCAGTAGAGGTTCTATATCTATGTCAGCGATATCCTAGAAGGTCGATCATGTTCCCATCGATACAACGGGAACCAATCGCAGAAACGGATATAACGTTAACCAGAGTTATGTTGGTATGTAGCTATACGTTGATGTGGGCCTTGCAGTCGATTCTACGGTTGCTGGCGTAACGTCGGGACCAACTGCAGTTCCAGTTCAGATTTACGTTTCGAACTGAACCGACCCAAACGGTATCGATACGCATGGTAGCGTGACATGGTAGCCGCTTCTGTAAGATACTGCTCTTGGTGCATTCTTTTTCGAGTCTTGTTCTTCCATGTACCTATATGCAGTCTGATCTCGAATTACAGAAACGAAATGCTCATAAATCTTTGGACACGTGACCAAATCCTATACCTTCAACAATGCAATTTGTTTTATGATTGTCATATCGCATCCGTATATCCTGCTAAATGTGACATATCGAACTTTTAGATGCACATGACATGTGGTACATCAGAAGCTAATTTAGTATAGGGATATTTTGAAGTGAAGGATTGAAGATCTGCTTTGAACAAATGCTACTTTTTAGTTTATATTGCTCTGAAAATAGAACGAAAAACGTTTTCTCTTGTATTTCCTAATGGAACTTTATAGAAAATCGAAAAACTAGACAGTCAAATTTACTGATGCTATTTTATAGTTAAAAAAACAAGAAACCCTTTAATAAAAAATAAGTCTTCGGCTCAGAAACAATGCTTCATTTAAAAGGCATGAGAAAAAAATGTTGCCTAAAATTACAAAAATACTACTCATACTTTTTTCATAAGAGTTATTTTTATTACAAACTTGTTGATTGCAGTGGTTTAAAATTTATTTAAACTTCAGTCCAATATTTTTGATCTTGCCCAATACAGAACGATACTAAGAAAAGATATTTCTAAAACATTTCCCAAGTGTGACTCGGGATTGAAACTTTGGTCTGAGCCGAGTTGAAAGTGTTCTACTTTTATACTTTTTGCGGAAGTTGTTATTGATTGTTACAAAATTGTTTCATGTGGCAGATGTTCAGTTTGAACTCGTATTTTAATTTTAATTAACAAAATGGTTTCTTAATGGAGGCTTTTTTTACTTCAAAATGTCATCAGTAAATAAAAAAAACGGTATTTTTGGACTTTATATTCCCCTTTGGATATTATAATTTAAAAAATCGAAACCAAGTAGCTTTAATCACTTCACCACTAAATCACTCACACTTTAGCATTCAATGTTCATGAGCTTGAGCTCGATTACCTTTGCACACCGTTTAAGGTAAATATCAAACGGCAGATCGTACGGGAATAGAAGAAATTAAAAGTAATTATTTTTATGTAAACCGGTTTGCCTGGTATGTGTTTAATCGCACGGATCATTGGAATAAATTTGACTGCGAAATTTTTTTTAACTCTCGATCGAATCAGCAATACCCGTAGGTATGGCTGGTCGAACGTGCAGATTCTATTATCACGATACCACACTATGGCTAACTCGTGGAATAACGTTGGTCGATCGGATTCTCTCTTGGATTACACTTTACACGAGTCCGGTACTCGCTCGATGTCCTTCCTACCTAATTAAACGGAACTAATACTGGTAGGGCATGTAGACATTGAAAAGGTCTATAACGAGCCTCGAGTTATACTCGTAGCGATGTATACAGATACTCAAAAATGTCTTCCTTATTCACCTCTGCCGTACAAGTTAAAAACACACTTATTCAGCTTCAAACTTATAAAATCAACAAAAACCATTTTTTATAAATATTTCAACGTCGAATCTCAAATATTTTACAGTCTTTCTGAATTGTATTGTCATACGGTTGAGGAATAGAGGCCAAATAGATAGATTTAGTTTTCTTTTGCAAATCGATTGATATGAAAATCTCGTTTTCGTTAAAAATGTGATGTAAGTGTGTTTTTAACATGTGTGGCAGACCTGCTACCACTATTTCTTGATAATTCTGCGGATAACATAAGAATCAGGGAAGCAGAATGTCATTTTTTTATGAGGTGGAAGAAATACATTGAGGTGGAAAATGAAATCCAGGGGGATATGTAAATAATGGCCGTTTCGGCGATGTGTGTGCTACTACGATGAAAAGACGAATGTATAGAAGTTCCTGTCACAATTTATGACCGACTTGTCTCGTCGGTGACGAAGAGAAGACGAATATAAGCATCAAAGGAGGCAAAAAGCATCTTGAGACCAACGAGCGCGAATGTAACTAATGACATCGTTTCGCCACTGACGAACTTCGAGTTGGCTTTATTAAATAAAATTGTGCCCAGAGGATTTGACAGAGTTAATTGAATGATTGGTTCTCGTAGGTCGCGTGGTCGTATTTCATTCCTATTGTGCACTACGAATCCGGTACTTGTGTTTAAAGTGCAGCTTGGTGCAACGGATGTTTTCTACCATCGAGTTGCGCATTACTTTGAAATTGTAAAAAAAAAAAACTATTGAGAAATTACGACTCGTGCAGTCAAAGTACATCAAGTTTATTGCAGACAATAAATTGTAGATAAATGTAGAGTAAATTCTGTTCGAGATGTAGGGACGTCAAAGTTACGATTCATCAAGAAATCAATTAGAGGATATATGTAGTTCAAGAAGAGGTATCTCATTTTTTTCAATCACCGGTGAAGTCATCTAACGGTTAGCAAATCTCCTTCATCAGCTTTTTGTAAATAATTACATAAAGGAGATCGGTTTCTCATGAAATGGAGAACGTATTATTGTGAATGTGAATAGTTAACAATAAATCGTGGACTTAGTCAATGTGAACATGAATCTATTACTTCAGATCTAATCTCGACATTACGATTAGATTCAGTATAAATACCGAGTATTCTTTTTCTTAAAAGCTTTCGATTTCCTCTTCCTCGACATTTTACGTAACATTTCAGATCGCTTTATTCCGTGTTCGTTTTTTCTATGCATTTGTTTTAAGAGAGATTTCCTCGTTCTTATCTGACGTGAAGATCTTAGCATTCGCACTAATGACAATTTTACAGAGTCGTTTAACACTCGAGCTGAAATATTGTGAATACATTAGACACAGAAAAATGCAGTTCCTGGTTGTACTGTGTTGTCACACTTCTATATAGAATGCAGGGCTAGTTTATGGGTTAAACAACCATCTAGAATAAACACGATTAATATTCAGTAAGATAACATTAATGGTTCTTGATAATGTCGAACGTTTGAGAAGATATATGCTCACGATTATCATACCGTCTGCTGCTCCGTAAACGTAGTTCAAGGACGGTTACGATGGAATGACTGGTAGTAGGAAATGAAAGATCGATTTCATTACCATCAGCTTCATATTGACAGATGATTTTATAATTACATTCCCCTTATCATACCTCGTTATTTCATATTTATTAGATCATTATATTTCCACATAAATTGTATTTTAGTAAATAAAAATTACTGGAGCGTTAAACTCGTAATTCATACAAATTTTATACATTAATATTTGATCTTTTTATCAAAGAGACTTTGCTCTCTTCGTTCATTTTCTACACTTGAAAATTGGTGTTGCAAGACCAATCTAGAGCATAATGATAATTTCATCATGTCATTGCTTTTGGTCGCGAATGGTTTACGAAATGAAATAGATCACTTGTCTTTCTATCTCTTCTTAAGTGGTCATCTCTGCATGGAGCGAGACCATCCAACGATAGCGACAAGCAACTCGGGTCATGTAATAATAAAATGATAATAAAATGAAATTCATATCTGAAATCAGGCAACACGATAGCTGCAGTTGACCTCTTGCTTATTGCAGACAAACACTCACGTCCGCTTTTTCGCATAGTTTTGATACACGACTTGGATGAAATCCGAGAGTGAGGCACAGTCGGCGCAAAAGATGCGTTTATATGCGAATATGCGTGTTCCAGACACAGCGAAATCCGACACTGCGGCATTCCAGTTACATGACTTCTATGGAGTCCCGTGTAACGCCCGAACACGTGTCAACATGTCGGTTGACATAGATTTTTCGTCGAGATAGGCCCGACCCGAAACTAAGACGAGTCCCCGACTTTGATCGAATCCTTCGAGTGTGAGGATGGAATTCGAAAACCAGTTTCGTCCATTTCAAGAAAATTATACCTACGCAAGTCTTCAGTGGCTTTATATTACAAACACTGTTTTCAGATCCGAATTTGGACGTAAAATCGCCACAGTTATATGTTTGAACCTAATATTCAATTGTGATACTTCAATTTTTCATAAATCAAAAGTACTCAATTCGAAATTATATTCTTAAAACTGAAAATGACCCAATTTGGGTTTGCCTGGATTGCTGGATCGCTGGATATTTTTCCCAGATTTAGAGACTTTTTCATGTACAGGTGCTAATTCGAAGAGCGCGTTTGTTCAACGGATTAACACGAAACCTGCTCGTGCATTAATAATTCCGATTGTGTGTTTTAGAATTGTTTTCACGTATTGAAATGACGGCTTTTCACATGAATCGCCTGAGGCATTTTGATTTTAAAGACTGGATGTGAATTCAATCCTCTCATTTTTTACTCGATCTCGAATATTTGCTCTAATAGAATTATGATTCGAAAGATTTCTTCAGTTTTTATACTTTATCGATTAAAGTAATTACATGTTGTTCAATTTCTTTGGTATAAAAATATAATACTCCAGTATGAGTGGTAAAAGTGAGATAATTGTAGACTAATAAAGATCCTTAATACAGAGTAGCAAGAACTAATTGTGGTCTGCGAGTGCAAACGTAGAAACCAGTTTCATGTACGCATTCATGAAAATTGATAGAGAGTGAAGTTGTTCTATCGATTGCTGTCGCTAACCGGACCGTACTGATTATTCGAGAAAAAATGCAGATTGCACATGTCTTTTGCTTGATGAACAAAAACACAGTCTTTCTGCTTTTCCAGTTTTTCGCGACACACAGATTCACGTGATTGTAATATGAGTGAATGATTTGTATGCAGTTTATGGCAGTTACAGGTTACAACTCGGATTCTACTCTGAATCAACTCTATTTTTCTCGCTAGCTTTAGAAAATGTCATAAAATATGAAAGGAAAAACAGCTTTCCCAAGTATTATAAAAATGGCTTCTTTCTCAAAATGCTATCTCCTACCTTAAGATATCATCTCTCTGGGCTTTCAGTATCAAGATGTTTTTTTTCTACTCAACGAGTTCTTCTATTTCATGTTGTACAAAATTCATATGATGAAATGAGTATAATTTTACTTTATATTATTTTTATATGGAAATTTGTGTCCATTTTTTTGTTGTTAGAAAAAAATTACTGTTCTACTGTGTTTGGTGTTTGTCTACCGCGTTTTGAACGTAAATTGTATAACAAATAAAAGTACGTGCAATGAAATGAAATTGAAATGCTAATAATTTTAGGCCGGGTAATTCAGGAAGATAGGAATTGTCAGATTGTGGAATTGCAGTATGTCCAGGAGATAAATTTGAAAAGAAATTGGCCGTGAAAAAGGTTCTGCGAGTTAGTAGCACGAACGTCTTTGAAACGAATGTTTTCTATATTTCACGGCCAGGCTCGTGCGAAGGTGAAAACGCCCGCGGATATTTTGCAGAGCGAAAGTTGTACCTAATAACCGTGACAATTCCTTTTCGTGTGTACCCCGGGACCATTTATTACGAAAAAACGGCGCAATTCCGTTCTATTCGTATTGCGAATAAGCGCAATATCGTGCAGGGAATACCTTGAACACGTCTGATATGTATGTAGCTCAGACGATTTATTCGAGTGAATGTAATGCGAATCGTCAGTTTCCATTGAATTTTCTGCTTATCGATATTTCGATTTTCTATATCAAAAGGAACACGTTTCTTCCACATTTTTATTTCAGGAATATTTGGTACATATTGATTTGTCGGTTGTCGATTTTCAGTTTATCTACTTTACCCGATTAAAATATTAATTCTGAGGTATAATTCTGAAATTGTTCACTGGTTGAGGACTGAATCCTTAAATCTTAATTCATGAATATTTTTGGAGGGTGTATAGCTTCCATAATTCATTCCTTTCCCTTACAAATTTAACGAGTACTAAACTTTTCCATTACTCATTGATTTTCAAAAAAATTCAGTTGTTTTGAGCACATTATATTTATAAGTAATATAATTTCTAGAGTTGAAAAATATACTTTTTCGTAATTTGTAATACGATATATTTTAATTGACAAGAGTTTAATTAAAAGTTAGAGTTGGAATAAATGTATCAGTATATGCATATTTCACTTATTCCTGATGTATAGTGAAATAAATGTATACACTCTAAAAACAGTCTATTGACGGTTAAACGATTCCTTTTACCGCGAAAGGATTTTCTATTCAAAATTGGTATGAGAAGAAATCCTTTCATGGTAAAAGGATTTTCCTTTCAAATGCTATCCTTTTACTGTCAAATTATTTTCTTTAATGGAGTAACTAAAACTGAAACAACGTACAATCACTCATGTATAGACACACTTCACTCAGTAGCCTACAAGTGCAATCCTTTAATAGTTAAAGGATTTCTTTTCATAGTCAAAGGATTACTTTTTATAGTCAAAAGAAATTATTTATTGATAAAATTATTTTCGTTTTGCACTTAGCAGCTAAGTTTTTTAACAGTGAAACGATTCTGTTGACAAATAAAAGAAATCTGCTTAATTTGAAAGGATGCATTTTGAAAGGAACGTAATTTCACTGTTAATAGAATTTTGTTTAGAGTGTACATTTTCATTATCATATGAGATTACATAACATGATTATATTCATTCATCACATTTAAATTTACAAATATATAAACATGCTGAAGTTACAATGAAAATTAAATAAGTTATTTAAACCCTCTCTATCTGAATTAATAATGAATTACTCATTTTTCGCTGCGAGTTTTATTTCCTTAATAACTTCTTACTGATTCAGATTGAATGAGTATAAAGGGAACTTTTAAATGTATTTAACTATCTTCATTGGTATTGCATGTTTAAAATACATGTAATTTCTGAGAACAAATATCTGCCATAAAGCAATTAAGTATCTCAAACATGTTCATTTTTTCAAAACTATATTTGATTATTTCAAATAATATATGAAATGATCATTGACGTGAATAATATGCCAATCAACATCCGTTTACGAGCAATTCCTGGAACTTTTTGAAATGGGACAGATTGGTTTAAAAACTACTGATACCAATAACAACAAATCATTTCTGAGGTCTTGCGCCGGGACAAGTGTAAGAACTCATTACGCGTACTCAGAATCCAACTTTACCTGTGAGGCAATCTTGGAGGCCAAGAAGAAAAGATTCCTCAGCAGTGAGCGTTGCCGCGTGAGTTTACGACGCGTCGTCTGACAGCTACGGGGTGCGCGGTCTTGCAAGAGGATTCCCGGTGCAATGACAAAAACGGCTGTAAAATCATCCACGGGAATCAGGAGACGTCGAGTTGTGACGCAAAACTTGCACTGAGGAAAATCACTGGAAATCACGCAACTGTGATCACGCAGGTGAAAACGCTTCAACACTTGTCACCTCAAAGGTGGCTGGGGTTATCGAAATAACAGGATCCACTGGTGTTGGCAAACATTTTACAGCATTCACTAATATCGAGAGTAACTGCACGGTTACATAGAGTAACACTCACATAAAGAGTGACACATACATAAAGTAGTACATATGCATATATGCACAGGGGTACACTAATGCATAAACACTGATGAACCTAGTGCTAATCGAGGGTAACGCAGATGCTCCTCGAAATATTCTCAACACTCCAAAGTACTTGATCGCACTCGTGGTGACCGATCATGTTTTCGATGCACTACACTCCGTCACTTTACACTTATAGACAAACACGTCACGTTTAACACTTAAGATCCATCTGTTAGATAATGATTATTTTAATTATTCAGCAAGATCACTTGGCAATTAGTTTCTGATGATTCTGAGTTAACATTGTTTTGAATAGTCACACAATCATCGTGAACTAAGGTAATCGTGGCTAAGGACAGCTGTACAGGTTCCAATCAAGTCTTAGGTGTCTTCATCAGATCCTTGATTATGAATGTTTATATCATCGGTCTTTTCTCTCAAAGAAGAATCCTTGTCATCGATTGCGAAAGCTGAAAGGGAATATCATCAGAGGACTTCCTCGTTGTCAAGGATCCTTAAGTCATTGATCGTCCACAAAGGCTCTTATGAACATCCCAAGAATGCTGATTAGACTTTCATCTCTTAACATTTCTGACAGTTAGTACATTCAAATATCTAAGATAGCATATATCCAAGCGGAAAGATATCACTTTTCATTTAAATAAACTTTGGGATTGATTTACTGACACGTGAATTTCAATTCCACCGATCGCGAATCAGAGCGAATCACCCCGAGCGCGGTTCTCGGAGAACGAACTGAAGTCGCGAGAGCACGCGACGTTTTCCGGAGGAGGAGGCTGCGTTCGCCGTGCGCGCATTCCCCTCTCCTTTCCCTCCCCACTCTTTGATCGTTATCGATCTGGGCGATCAATTGTGATCTTGAATTTGATTTTTAAATCCTGAGTTATCAGAAATCCTAAGGTCCAAGTTTTTATGCAATATTTTTTTTATGAATTATATTGATTTCGATAGGATGAGGGCCTAGAAGTCTAGGTGTAGCTAGGTGGCTAGACGTTCTAGGATGATATTAATGTCATCTGAATTGGAATGGCGTAAAAGGGTTAAATTCGTGTTTATACTCGCGAGGAATCTCGGGCCGGATGGAATCGCACCGTGATCCGACCTCGGAACACACGCAAGTTGTACTGTCGTTCGGAGTGGCTCGGCTCGCGGTTAGTATCAACGGTCGTTCTGGACTAACGTCGTGTCCCTCCTGCGCCTCCTCCCGACGCCGACCGTCGCCAATCGAGTGCGCTTACACCCTCGTACCTGTACATAGTATATGTCTATATGAGAATGCGTATAACCATGATGTATAACATGCATGTTTACCTGTCTGAGGTTACATGCGTGAGTAATCCTCCAGGCAGAGGTACCTCATAGAGCGGGGTGGAGAACTACAGTTGGCGTAAATGCGGCCACTTTAAAATCTAATTGAAATTTAATTTGAATGAGCCTTTTTATATCGTGACGTCCTGGTAAATATCTTTTATAGCTCCTCCCCCGTACAAATTAAAAATACACTTATAACAAACATACCAATACATTCGAACATACAAATCAGCTTCATTCATACAAATTGATAAGTACCTTTCCCACTCTGTGGCAAAATGCATATTTCTTGTTAATTGCACTAAAAAAATCGACATGCGGTTGGTCATAGAGAAAAATACAGGGAAAAAAACCGCGAGTCGATATGCGGTCAATTAATATTGCGTTTCAATTATAAATTTAATAATATCATCACATATCTCGATTTAAGTATCCACTCTTATCTTTATTCAAAAATAACATTGGATATTTAAGAAAACCTTCAGTTTCGTCTTAAAATGAAATAATATCTAGAGAGCTCCCTTCCCCAATCATCATATTCCTTGAGGGAAGGTCTCCGACTAAAGTGGTAGAGGAGGGTGGGATTTTAAAGAGGTGAGGGATTTTACGAGGGGGTGACCATATGGGGAGAGAAGGATTATGGAAACTGCGGTGGCGAGATACTTTTTTGTAATACAGAGATTCTGTGGATGTGAATGTATACAGTAAAAGTGGATCATTCGTATCCTTTTTCCCTCAACCCATTTGCGCGCTCGCCTTCTGCCTCCTTCTTCAATACCCCACCTTTCTCACCCTCTCTGGACGTTTCCCCCTTTCCCATTTAACCTTTCCCTCATTCTGTATCCTTTTTTTTCAATTTTACTTTTTTCACCTTTTTTTTACCCCTTTTTTCACTTTCTCTGCCCTTTCTCATCAGGGAGTCGAATCTCGGGTCCCAGGATGCCACACCATCCCTGGTTTTCGACGAGAAATACGGAAATATACATCCGTTGAAGTCTAGGCGCGTTTCAACCTCTGCCTCTGCTTTGAAACGGAGGTTAACCCTTTCAGACCTCGCGGTGCCAAATGTGATTAGGTAACGAACGGCTGGGCTTTATGCCGCTTCGACGAGGGGACAAGGTGCTCTGCTGCTAGGAGAGCTTTGAAATCCTGTCGGTTAGGGGCGAATGGTAGTTAATTGACTGTCGTTTGACTCGCGAACATGATTTGTATGATAAAACAAAGCATTGGCTAACAACAATTTTAGGAGAGGAGAAATTAAGCACTTTGCAATTTCTTGCAGGAAGGAATGAATCCTTTCTTTAAAAAGTGATGTATCGAAAGTGGAATGGAAAATGGAAAAGTTGCAAGGAAGGAAACCAAATAATCGCACGCGTATTGGTTTGCTCATCTCTCAACATTTCACGAGAACCTTCGAACTCTCTTAAAATTCTTTAAAAGTTCTTATAAATCCTAGAAACCTCTTGCAGCACCTTAATAGAAAAATTTTCAAAATCATTAATCTCTTGAAATCGGTGTTAAAATTCGTGAAAATCTTTGAAATTTCCTATAAACCTCTTGAAATTTCTTAACATTTACTCTCTAAATCTGAATCAGTGAAAAGTCACTGATGGACAGTGAAATCTCACTGATTCATATAGCTAGAATCCGGTCACTGATAATCAGTGAAATGTTACTCATTCATTCAGTGAAAAAAGTCACTGATTGAATCAGTACAAAGGAATAATGTGGACCGATAGTTAGCAGCATTTGTATACCTTTTATGAATTCAAAATTTCCACACTCTCTAAAACTGAATCAGTCAAATTTTCAGTCATCTTCATTAAACTACTAAAAATTTCAGTGACTTTTCACTGATTAAAATCGTGAGAAAAGAGTCACTGCAAATCAGTGGAATTTGACTGGTAATCAGTTAAATTTGACTGATTCAAGTTTAGAGAGCAATTACTTAAATTACAGATTGAAATTGGAACTTGATTTCCAAAATTAATAAGCATACTTTATTGAAAATTGTAAAGGTTATATCGGTTCACTAATTAAATTAGTAAGAACTTACTGATAATCAGTGAATAATTACTGAATTGATCAGTGAAAAGTCTCAAATCACTGATTCATCAGTGAAATACTTAATCACTAATTAAATCAGTGAAATTTTCACTGATTCAAATTTAGAGAGTACAATCCCTTACAAATTCTAGAAAATATTTTACTAATCAGAAAAATTTATTGAAATCCCTTAATATTTTACGACAACCTTGGAAATAATTTTACATTCTACAAAATCTTGTAATGATCATAAAACTATTTTGAAATCCTTCAATGAAATTCCCTAACAAACTTTGAAATCCTTTTAATCCCATAAAATATTTTAAAACTGAGAAACATCTCTTAAGATCCCTTAAAATTATTTATAAATCTCATCAAATTCCATGAAATCCTTAACAAATTTTATAAAATCATTTAAGGAGTCTCTAAAATCTCGCATAGATTGTTTCTCCAAACCTGCTCTCTAAACTTGAATCAGCGAAATTTCGCTGATTCAGATTAAGACTGATTACCTTCTTTATCGGATAAATTTGCGGGAAATGACGTTGACGCTGGCAATTTTTCTCGAGATTAAATTTAAACGAATAAATTACTCAAGTATATAGCTATTTCAGAAATTAATTTCGGGAGAGTACATTAATAATAGTGAAATTTTCGAGAAATAATTACAGCTCAGATTTAATTAATAAAAGTCATGCAAGATTTGATAAATCATGCATCAGTTGATGGAAAGAAAAGCAACGATTTTTTTCAATGTTACTCTAGGCAAAGGTCGCAAGCCACGCCAACTTAGTTTTACGTTATATAGTCTCGCGTTTATCCAAAGCGCAAGTGGCTTCGTGTTATGTAGATGGTTTCGCCTAGGTCCTTGTTGTATAGAATTAGCATCGCCGTGATAGGATTGAATTTATTCATGTACAATTTAAACTGGCTGACGAGGGTGCGCATCTATGTATGCACGTGAATGAAAGCACGCGTGCATACGGTCGCAAATGTATGATTTCTATGTGTTAGTGAGAGGCACGAAGAGCATGCTCTCTTGTACATTTTGATTGGAGTTCTCGGACGATCGACTACTAGTTTCTACCAATGACTGTATGAATTAACACTTACTACCTTTCCAATTCTACCAGTAATAAATAAACTGTCCCTGTCCCCTTTAATTCTCTTTTTTCTCTCTTCTCTCTTCTCTCTTCACTTTTCATTACTCAGTTATATACCTTAACACTGCATCTTTAATCAAATTAACAATCTGTAATTGCCAAGAAAGCAATTTTCCTTTTGATTTGATTAATGTCTATTCTATCTTTACGTTCTACACTGAGAAACTCGCGTTTGTATTTATTGTTAAAAAGCACACTAGATTTTACTATCTGTGCTTAGCAATAAGGGGCAAAAAACAAATTTTAATAATATTTATTAACCTCAATAGTAACGCGTAGATGTTTACAGAATTACAAAATATTTTATAATAAGAACTAAAACTATGCAGAATTTGTAAACTATATAGTAAACTGATGCGCAGAGACCATGCGCATCGAATTACTAACTGGGTTAGTAAAATGACAGTTAGAGTCACACAAAAATAAAAGCTTTGAAGGGGTCTAATTCACATGTATTAATATTCTAGCCTACACATATTTTATAATATCAAACATTAAAAATTACAAGTATATACACTGTTAGAAATATATTGAAAATTCAATTACTTTTGATTGAATATTCATTCAGCTATGGTAATTGTAAAAAACTTCAACTAAAGCAATTGAAGTTTTTTTTACAGTGTATACATATTATTAAGTTGAGCTGAAACAGAAAAATCGAGTTAGAAGAAATAGAAGCTGGTGGGAATCGAACACGGGTTTCCGGATTAGCAGTCGGATCATGTTCAATTTACCTATTAGAACATAATAAAATTGGCAATAAAAACGTCCATATGACTGTCTAAATCCGTTGTTCGAAAATCGGCACACATCGGATACGCTCGGCTGCGCTCGGTCCAAGATTTGACGTTTTCTATTAAATCAGTTAGTAATTTCTTCTACATATTTAGTATATTATATTACTTAAAATACTTATTACTTCTATTCTTTTTGTAGAATGTATTCATTTCTCTAATAATTTTTCCTAAATCGGATTTTACTACAGAAAATAGTAAACTTTGGTATTACTAAATAGGAAATCTTCTTATAAAAATAGTATAACTTATTATTTTTGTATTAAAATGTCGAAATTTAAGGTTTTTGCTCCGATTTGCTATCCATATTAGTAATTTTTCTAACATAGAGTTTCTCAGTGTATAATATAATCCTATACACTTTTGAATATTTGATGGTAATTGTAATTTTTCTACCTAAAGTTAAATTTAAATCTCTAAATTTCTGTTTGCATGTTTTACTCGAGCTTTCGAACTTTAAATAAAAAATTATTTACGCTGCCGTTTTAAATTATTCATGCTTGAAGGGATTTATTCAAAAGCTTTTATGAACATGAAAAGTTTCAGGTGAACAATTTTCAAATTCAGAAATTTCAAATTGAGAATTAAGCGGGGTAAAATAAATATTAGACTTGAATGTTAATTTTCATTGTGCAAAATTATGGTAAAGCAGTTCTACTTTTTATTTTGAATATTTTGAGAATAAAATAATATAAATATTTTATGATATAGATTTTTGCCAGGTAATTTTTCAAATCTATCGGAGAAGAAAGTTTGCTTTTACAACTGAAAATAGTTCGTCTAGACTCGCGCATTCCCTCCAAATGAAGTTTACAAACAAACGAAAATTCGATTTACTCCACCGTACATCATATGATACGCTTCCTTCCCTTTTTCACGACACAGAAAATTCTTGGTTTATTTGGACTGAGCTCGCCGTCCTAAGAAACGATCCAATTTTTCCATTTCGCACAAGTTGACTACTAAAAGCATTTTAGCTGAATGATCAAAAAGCATTCCATGCATTCTCGCACCCTGGATTGTCCATGGAAAACTTATTTGAAACACGATCTTTTGACTCATAAACAACTTTCTCTTGAACAAATAGTGCAACTGGAGTCTGTCAATGTCAGGACTTCGATTCAAAGATGCTTCCGCTTGAGAGGTATCTCGTCTCGAAGTAATATCGGTAAATTATTTTACCTTGCGAATAATAGAAATACATGCAAATGTCTTAGAAGAAATTTGGAAAGAATTCATATTTATATTGTGGTTAGTAAAATAAACTCAAACCATTATTCCAATTTCTTTTTCCTGGAACGTAAATTTCAAATAGCCACGGTAAAGAAAATACCCTAATTATTCATTTGTCGTTCTTCAAATAAAAGTTCTAACTTTTTTAAGTATGGAATATTTGTAAAAAAATATATCCAATACATATTTACTTGCTTATTTGCTTCTCTTTTTTTTACTTTCATTAGCAAAATTTACCTTCTGCAGATTAGTCCACAACCATTAAATTTAAATAGCAATATAACTCAGATCTTTCGTGTAATTAATAAATTGATATTTATTTTCGACATCTTGTTTAAAAATTCATATTTTAACAGCACGCAATGCGCATAATTAAGCTGCATCTGCAGCTGGTGATATTTTTGCAATTTCCGAATGTTCTGTAAAGTGCGTGAGGAAGACGGCATACTAAAATTGATAATACTTTATGCGCGCCAGCAACTCTTAATAATTGGATGGCATTTGCATGCATGCTTTACACTTATGAATTGAGCTTTTAACCATGAACCGGTTGGTGTACCGTCTGTTTTTAACATTTATACCGACTCTACCCAACCGACTCGTCGCACGCGATGAAGGTTTATGAGCTCCCCTTCTCTGTGGTGTCACTTGGACCCCTCGTGGGATATTTGGTTTCAGAATACGCTTGCCTACCGGTACAAGTGGCGAATCGATTTCAAAAATCTTACGTAACCTATTGCCAGTAACTGATGCTGAGAGGTTAAACACCTATCTAAAGTTCAAGTGAAACGTCAATTGCGAAACCGTCATAGGAGAATAATCATCTCCGTGCTCAGCTCCTTTAAAAGAGAGGACTGACCCCAAAAGAATAAAATAACCTTCGGTTTACAACTCTAAATACCTTCGAAAATAATTTTCGTCTATTGTCATCAAGTGAAAAAAGTCTCATACATTTGTATGGAATTCATAAATACTAATCCTGCAAGTTATTTTTAAAATTTCATCTTTGACTCTTTTTTAGTAGTAGTAGCATTCGGTAAATTTAAAGGTTTAGAAAGAGGTTTTAACAGAGGTTTTTTTTAACAGTCCTTTTTTTTTAGTATGGATGTTTCATGAATTCCACAAGCAGTGCAGAATTGGATGTTAAAATCATAATTATTGCTAAAGAGTTTCAGGATTTCCTGGGTAGAGGGATTCCAGAAAGCCACACTAAATCCATATGAAATGTAAAAGCCGTTTTCCTCGTAAGTATGCCGGAATTCGCGAAGGGTAGCAAAATGCAAGAATACTAACCCTCTGATGTGAAGTATCCCATGTGTGGAGCACCCTCATTCTCCTCGACCGCCCCGATTATACAGCTATTTAGAGATAATTGAACCGGCTGTACGTACTCTATCTGCGCACTTATCGTCCAGTCTCTCTCATTTTCTAAGTGCCAATGAAATGAGATGAAGCTTCAAGTTTTTAGAAATTTTTAGGTACCTTTTACTTTTTTAGAAAATTCTTTTTAATTCAGCACTCTTTTGTATGGATTGCAGAGAAAATTCAGAGAGAATTTAACCGAAACACTAGGCCATAATTAGAGATGGAAAATCATCGATTTTTTCCAAGTACACTGAAAGAATAGGTAATTAGGTCAACTACTTTTGATTTATTATAGTGGCTATTTATCGTTAAGTTTAACTGAAGATATGAGCCTCATTTACGTGTTTATCTTGAATTTTTTATCTAAATTGATTAGGCTGAAGTTTCAAACGTCCAGTCTGACGATTTTTTATTTTTAAATTTATTGGAAAGAAAATATAAAAAAAAAACATTTCCAAAACATATGATTTTTATTTATTTACTGGCAGAAATTTATACCCAGCGTTGACCAGAATTTTGAGAGATTTCATAGAATTTAAAAAAATTTTAAAGGTTTGCAAAATATTTTAAGTGATTTTAGGGAATTTCAAAGAATTATAAGAGATTTTAATTGATTTTGGGGATTTAAAGGGATTTTTAAGAAGTTGAAAGGGTTATCAAAAGATTTTTTCAAAGATTTCACAAGATCTCAAGAACTTTAACTAATTTTCACAAATTTAAAAGGATTGGAAGGGATTTCAAGATATCTCAAGAGATTTTAATGAAGTCCCTGGGATTTTAATATATTTTAAACGATTTTAAGGGATTAAGGGACTTTAAAAGATTTCATTTGATTTAATTATAATTAATTCTTTGAAATTTCTCAAAATCACTTAAAAAGTCTTGAAATCTTTTGAAAATTATTAAACAATCTTGAATTCTTTAGAAATTCATTGAAATTCGTTCAAATTTCTTAAAGTCATTTAAATCTGATGAAATCCTTTAAGATGTCTTGAAATATTGTGAAATCTATAGAAATATCTGGAAAATCCTTTTCATAAACTCTTGAAAATCCGTAAAAAGTTTTTTCAACATTTTTAAAAATCTTTTGAAATATTTTAAAATATCTTGCAATCCCTTAAAATACTTCGAAATTCCTTGAAGTTCTTTAAAGTTCTTTGGAATATTTTAAAATCTCGAACAACGCCGAGGAAATTTCTGCTAGTATATAAATAAAAATAAGATTCTTTTGGAATTTATTAAAATATCTTTAAATCTCTTCAACTTTCTTCAAACTCCTATCCTTTAATTCTTTTAAAAATCTCTAAAATTGCTTGTACTCTCTTAAAATTCCTAAAATTTCTTAAAATCTCCTAAATTCATTTGAAATCCATTGAAAATCCTTACAATCACTTAAAATGTATTTAAACATCTTGAATTCATTTAAAATTATTCTAAATGAATTTAAATCGTTTAAAATATTTTGAAATCGGTTGAAATTTTGTTTGCAAAAATATTTCCCATACTTTCTTTACAGAAGTAAACAAATTATTATAAAAAAATTTTTCTTAGCGAGAATTTTTGAAAACGAAAAAAAATTCGTCTAAGTAGACGTCTGAAACTTCAGCCCGCAATCTAAAATTGAACTGCTGAAAAGTCTCTCAGATGTTGTTATTATCCGCCCCATTGTTTTTTCTCTCTGACAAAATTTGATACAGAGTATGTATATTTGCAGATTGTTTTTTTTTTTTTTTTTTTAAACTTACTCAGCTAAAAAAAACCTGCACGAAGATAACATGATTTGGTAAACTTCGTTCGAGACTGTTTTTACGATCCATTGCTTTTTCAATATGCCGTTGCAATTAACTTCCCAGCATCGAGAAGAGGTCTTCCAGCCTCTTGAGTCTCCAAGGAGAACCGGAAGCAAAGACTGCCGAGGGAAAGGGGCGGGACGATGTAACCGAGTTATAAACACAAGTATAAAAATGAAATTTGTGGAGACCCTCTACTCAGTTCGGGCAAGAGATTATTTAATTTTGTATCGCAGCAGCAGATTTTAGCTTCCCTTACTCGCGAAAGAAATACTTTATGTCTGGATTTTAATCAAATTATGTGCAATATGATGAAATAACAACGATTTCAGAAAGAATATTTTATTTAAATTTTTCAAATCCTATAGTATTAAATTCAAATTAAAGTGAAAGTCGTTTCAATTTCAATATAAGATAGTAGTATATCATGATAAATAAATTTCGATAATGATTTATTATCGAAGATATTTCATTCTCTCTTTATATGTATTTGAGTTGTAATAAAAGAAAGTGAAATCGTTTTAGTGTATAAAAATGTTAGCTGACATATGCATATATACAGTATCGATAAAGTGGTTTCATCATCGAAGTATTGTAAGTGAGAACTATACATGGCGTTTGCAATAGCTTCGTAAAGTCATGCACTACACTCTCTCGTATTGTAGCTATTTGTCATGCGAGTCGTGACGCAAACTTCTTCTGAAAAGATATTTTAAACTGGCGGATGTCACCGATTAGCTCTTATACATCTATTGTAATGCCAGTCACGTAGGCGTTATTCATATCCAAGGCATCACAAATCCCATAAGAATTAACGAATTTTTCGACAATTTTTCTCATTATGTATCAATTACAGTTGCGGCAGGTACATATAATTGTATGTTATACATTCCATGCATAACATACATGGAATGTTTACATTTCTTTGAGTATAAATACCAACATTCATACTAAAATTGTAAAATTCATTAATTATTCTCCCACATGCATTTTTATTTATCATAAAACTTGCATTTTATGATAAAATCTAATATTATTTATTTTTACACTCTTCAAAAGTAATTTTTCTTTCTCAGAAACATGGAGAGTATTGGATTAAGTGTGAGAATCTATGACAATGTGGACGATAAATATTTGAGCAGAATTTTCGCTGGCATTTAATGGCATTTAAATTAGGTGGTTTGCATGAAAGAAAATGATATTGTGTGCATATTACTGTGAAAAGGAAACGAGAAATGGAATATACGAACCAGCAAGCACGACAGAAGTTACGAGCCATTTTAATTAAAAATGAAGTTGTACATCCAATATCAGCTTTTAATATGATATAAATAGTTGAAAATTAAATCAAATCTCGTGGAAAATATTTTAATGGACATTCTGAATAGTATGTTTTGCAAATGCTCTCACGAACATATTATATTCTATTCAACAGGTTGCTATTAAGAAAATTGCTTTTATTACTCTACTCTCCATAATAGTTTTCAAATTACTTTATTTTGGATGGTCGTTAATTTTAACATTGCACAGTGAGAAGCTGCAAACAGCTATTTTACATGGTCCAAATTCGTGAACCACCTCCGTCGAATTGAACTTCCAATAACAGTTTGCGGTCGACCACTGTCAATGTTTATGGGATTTTGCGGTGAAACGAAATAATTTAACTCCATGCTCTGTCTTATTCTCATATTTTTACTCTCGAGTGCTCTTAATGAAGAATAAAAATATAATAATAATATTCAGTGTGCTAAAGCGATTCCAAAATGAAAATTCAATTATTTCAAAGTGCATGTAGAAAATGATATTAATTCCTCTTGCATTTGAAAATTCTCTTTATAATGTAACAAATTTACATCTGCTTCTTTTTTTTTTTTTTGAAACGCTTGAATCATTTATTTCAAAAATTGTTTCATGTCACATACACAACACAATCTTATCGTTTCTCTGCAGCCGTTTATATGCGTAGCTGACTCGCAATATCGATTGAAGCCTTTGAAAACGCTTTAAATGAATCGATGGCTAAAGCTGGTCAATTTCTAGTTTAAAAATTTAAGTCGTTGGGTGATACACGAAAAAAACTCGTTTATATTGAACATTGTTAATATACTTCCACACAAAATTCATAAAAATGACTGTATTGAATTGAATTCGAAAGTTTTACAGATCGGAAGAATTTTCTTGTGGAAGAGTAGTATTTTTTTATTTGAAATGTGATGTATCTCCTGAAGGCTTTGCCAATCCCCTGCAAATCTTCCAATCGCCACCGCAAGAGTTTTCGCCTATTCCAGAGGCGAGTTTGGTATAAATCTCGACGAAAGTGTAACGGAAGCGATTTCGAGTTTGCGGTGCATTCCCGGAGGCAGTTATGATCCCTTGCCAATGGCTAATGCAGCGTTGGCGTGCAAATCGACGTCGACGGAACATAATTCAGTTGACTCGAACTTGGCTTCGACCGCTTTGCCAATCGATGGTGAATCTCTGCAAACGGGTTCTCCATGTAAGTTCCCGCCGCTCTCACTTTGTGAGTTCACAGTGCCACATTGAAGTGAACTGACGTACTATTGTCGAAGTAATGCTATATACAACTTGAAGACTTCCCTTTCACAAGAAATTACTGATTTCAATTGGGGTAGTAGCTATATTAGACATTTTAAGATATAAATGAAGCTAGAATAAGCTAGAAAGAAGAAGCGATTTAGCTGTAGCGAAGGCCCGCACAAATATATTTAGATGTGAATTGTGGCGCATATAACATGTGTCAACGAATATCGATTTCTAGATATGTACTAACGAATCGAGAACAAAGAACGAAACACTATCGTGACGCCGGTAACGCTAAACGTATTCAAAAGCGAAGATGCTTTGCGAGTGATATTGATTTCCAATAAGTTATAAGATAAGTTAGGACATATTCTCCTATACTCGCGCAGCTAATAAGCTTGGGTGTTACAGGCTGTTTAGAATGAAATTCATGAATTAAAATTATGAATCTCATAATCGCCATCATCCTGCGAAAATGTATAATCAAGTCAAAAATTTTGAAATAACCTTCAGATGAGCTTTTTTCTACTGTTGAAAGGGTTTGGAATAAAGACAAGTTCCACTTTAAAATCACGTGATTGATGGCAATATTAACTGAACCATTTTTTCGTGGAATTTTAA
Organism: Synergus japonicus; assembly: GCA_900474275.1. Lineage (NCBI taxonomy): Eukaryota > Metazoa > Arthropoda > Insecta > Hymenoptera > Cynipidae > Synergus > Synergus japonicus. Next base: position 16,251 of record UCOH01011688.1, on the reverse strand, counting down.
AATATTTTAAGGGATTTTAGTGTTTTTCGTAACATTATAAAGGATTTTAAGAAATTTTAAGGAATTATAAATATTTTCGTGGAATTTCAAAGGATTTTAAAAGTCTTGTAAGAATTTTCAGTAATTTTAAAAGATTTAAAGAGGTTTCTGTGAATTTAAAGGGATTACAAGAGATAAGTATAATATTTAAAAGATTTAGTGGAATTTTAAAGAATTTTAAAAAGCTTTTAAGAATTTAAAAAAATTTTAATTTTTAAAAGTAATTTTAAAGGATTTAAAAGCTTTTCATGGAATTTTAAAGGATTTTAAAGGATTTTAAAGGATTTTAAAAGGATCTGTTAAAATATCCTTAAATTCCTCGAAATTTCAGAAACTCATTTAAAATTCCTAAAAACCCCTTGAAATTCATACAAACCTTTTGAAATTCATGAATTAAAATGATGAATCTCATAATCGCCATCACCCTGCGAAAATGTATAATCAAGTTAAAAATTTTGAAATAACCTTGAGTTGAGCTTTTTTCTGCTGTTGAAAGGGTTTGGAATAAAGACAAGTACCACTTTAAAATCATGTGATTGATGGCAATATTAACTGAACCGCAGAAATAGCATCTGAAGGAAGGGCGTTTGGTTAAAAGTTGCTCGCTTAGCGCTGCAATAACGAATATAACCGACATTTACTATTAAGGCTGCGCTTTCTCCTGTTGGCAGTAAAGTCTCTGAGACATGGTCATTCCGCACAAGTAAAGTGCGAAAAGGCGAAAGAGTCGTGGCAAATGATCATCGGTTGGCTGCTACGGGACGTTAAGTTCGCGGCATTATATGACTGCCTTTGCGTCTCAGCACTTTTGTCCATTGTCCAGCCCTTGGGATGCGAGGTGATGGTTTATTTTCCTAAAGCAGAGTGACAGATCGTCTCTCACGGCGAATCAAACGACGATAAAAACGTGGCGTTCAATCGCCCGAACACCTGGAAACTGTCATGCAGTTCGCTTGCCCCCAGGAGAAAAGCGAGTTTAATAATACGCTTTCAGACTCGAGGGCACATAAGTAATTCCAAAAGTTAAAAAACACAAAAAAAATCATGTTTTGTGTCACATTTGTTAACCAACTTGGAATTATGTAGACTCTTCGAGTCGAATTCAGAAGTACATGAATAGAGTCTGACAATAACTGTCCGCACCTACTTATAAGAATTGCATTTTAAGCTATCATTTTAACTGAGATGCAGCTATAGATTCTACATCATTATCTGGATATGAATATACAATGTCATTAGGCTTATTTTTTATATACCTTTAATAAAAAAATTCAAGGGTATGTGACACTTTATCATAATAGCATATAATTAGTTAAACCAATTATACGTGCATAATAATAAATATTTTTAGCTAATAAGATTTATAATTTGCTAAAAATATATATATTATTATGAATGTATAATTGGTTTAAATAATTTGCTCTTATGGTAAAGTATCAGATGCCCTTAAGACATTTTGCTCCTGCTGTTTATACCGTGATTCAATTCGTGTCATGTGGCTTCACGTATCACTTTGATCTGAAATCTGTCAGATCTGTATTGTGACATTTGAGATTACTTGCCTCAAAGGATTTGCATGTGAACCTTCTCTTCAATACTAAGATTGTAGAGATATATAATAAGGTTTTTTTTAACTCTTTTAAAATCGTATGGAATTCTATAGATTCTCTTGAAAGCCGAAATTATTAAATTCTTTTGAAGTTCTTTAAACTCTTTAAGAAGATCATTTGTATAATAATATTATAACAGCTACAATTAATATAGCAAGAATACAATATAACAAGATATTGAATATTTTGATATTAGTATAATATTGTATATTACAATATTGCCACTTCTTGCTTCGGTATGCTGAATAATTTGATCTACTTCTGTACATGTTTACGCTCAGTGTATTGACATCACAAAGGGACATAGTCTAGTAGCGGTGGCAGTTGTAGTAGATCATTGATTTCGGTAAATCAGGTTCTAACGACACTTGTGGAGGTGTGGGGATTACCACTAGCTCGGACTAAAACGTCGGTATCGTGTGTGACAGCAGAACAGGACGACGTTACGTACCGATCCTTTGATTGCATACAGCAGCAAATGGACGTTGTCCACTTTGACGTCGGCCCAACCATACGCGTAACTCGCTGCGACACGTAAATGTGTAGAGGTACCTTTCGACGAATCAAATGTCGATAGCATTCGGAGCTAGTGGATTCGAGCAGAGGTGTTTACAACGAAATTTCAGGCCTTAGTGCTATTGATTGTCATTGCTTTAGATTCTAATGCCTTTGTTGGTGGAGAACCGAGAAACTGAAGAAGCTACTGCGCCTGAGAGGAAGCGAAAATAAATTATAGTGTTTAAACACATCGATAAGTCTGCTCTTAGTCACAAGATTTATTTCCGAAAATTTTTAAGTAATCTTTTAAGCTCCCTTTTAAACTCGCTTTTAAGCCTCCAACTCTATGTCTTGGCACACCCCTCCAGTACTTTAATTAATGTTTGAAAATCTGTAGAAGATAATTATTCATTTTGGAAGGAATCCTAATATCTTTGAGTTTACTGAAGATTTACATTGAACAATGAATTAAGAATGTCTTGAATCGTTTTTTACAATGAACTAGCAGACCAACAAGTGTGCTACGCGCACGATTATTTATTTAATTTCTTACAAATTTACGTCATTAAAAAATCAAATGTAGAAAATCTTTAAAAATTTCTGAAATCCTTTAAAATTCCACGAGGAACTTTAAAATTTCTTAAATTTTTTTGAATTCCCTAAACTTCCTTCAAAATCTCTTAAAATTTCATGAAATCCTTTTAAAATTCAACTAAATCTTTTAAATATTATACATATCTCTTGTAATTCCTTTAAATTTTAAGGAATTCCAAATGTTTTACAATTTTGAGGAATTTTAAGAGGTTTCTACTCCCTAAATTAGAAACAGTAAAAATTCAATAATTCACAGTAAAAACTCACTGATTCACAGTAAAATTTCACTGTTTAACAGTGGAAGCCTAGAGACTATCGGAAACAGTGAAATTTTACTGCACGTGCAGTAAGTATTACTGTTTTATCAGTAAAAAATACTGATAAAACATTAATATTTACTGATAAAAATGTAATATTTACTGCACATACAGTAAAATTGCATTGTTTCCGACAGTGTCTAGACTTCCACTGTGAAACACTGAAATTTTACTGTTTCAAATTTAGGGAGTAAGAATTTAAAAAGATTTCAACAAATTTAAGCGATTTCTAAAATTTTTCTAAATTTTCATGAAATTTTAAGGGATTTCAAAAGGTTTGTATGAATTTCAAGGGGTTTTTAGGAATTTTAAATGAGTTTCTGAAATTTCGAGGAATTTAAAGATATTTTAATAGATCCTCTTAAGATCCTTTAAAATTCCATAAAAATCTTTTAAATCCTTTAAAATTACTTTTAAAAATCAAAATTTTTTAAAATTCTTAAAAGCTTTTTAAAATTCTTTAAAATTTCACTAAATCTTTTAAATATTATACTTATCTCTTGTAATCCCCTTAAATTCACAGAAACCTCTTTAAATCTTTTAAAATTACTGAAAATTATTACAAGACTTTTAAAATCCTTTGAAATTCCACGAAAATATTTATAATTTCTTAAAATTTCTTCCAAGTTTCTTAAAATTTTTTATAATTTTACGAAAAACATTAAAATCCCTTAAAATATATAAAATCTTTAAAAATTTTTTAAACTTTTAAAAATTCCCTAAAATTCCACAAAAAAATGGTTTCAATCGTTTTTGGTGGATTTTTAAGGGATTTCAAGAGGTTTTTAGGAGTTTTAAGAAATTTTAACGTATTTCGAAGGTTTTCCTGACATTTCTTTCCACCATTACTTTGTTTTTTTTCTTTTAACTTCAAGTCATTCAAAAACCAATCAGATTTGCAACAATGTATGCGAGATTTTCGAGACATTTCGTGACACCACTTTTTTAAGATAGGATTAAAATGCGTAGAAGAAAGGTGGTTGATCTTTCAATAAGAGTAATAAGGAACAAAATGACTTATCCATTAATCTAATATATAGTGCGTGTGGTCCGAAGATCGTCCTCGAAGGCACGATCGACAAAGTCACTTCGTAAATGACTGGATCATTGTCTCAGCGATCGATATAACGGGGAGGCCACCAATCACGATCTTAGAATGTGAATTGCTTTGATCTCAAGATCATCTAATTCATAGTAATGACGTTAGATCTTTATAGATTGAACATTCCAAAATGAAAAGTGAAGTCTTCGAATACCTACTTAAATTTATTGAAGGATTTTATAGCGGGTAGTATAGCATTGAAGAATTCTCTTCCTTGTCTATTCTCGCACCTGTCTAACCCATCAGTGCTTCTGACCTTCTCTGCCTCATGTTCATGATACCAAAGCTGCAGATGGTCTAGACATAAAATAAGCATAAAACGGAAAGAGTTTCTGAAGAAATTCTTGAACAAATGGAGAGTTGATGAGTTGCAAATAATATATTGCTTCTTGAAATTGCAAAATCATATACTTCCATTTTCTTATCCTAACTGCAAGATAAAAATATAGTTTCTATTAATTTTTATTACTGAATTGTAATTATTTTTCATACGAAATAGCGTGAGATGATGAAACTATTTTAAAAAATGTCGATCAGAGAGATTAGAAGTACCTATGTCTTTTAAATATCTTATATTACTTGACAGATACAAATCAGTGATTAGTAGAGCCTTTTCAACAATCTCTAATTCTATTGTCTACGAAAAGTGTACGATCAATCGAAACATTCGCGTTGATTAACCTTTCCTTGGAGCGCTCGATGGCTCACAAATGCTGAGAGATCATGACAGGTCATTAGGCAGGCCGCTATTCATTAATGCGGCTATTAACTCATTCCTGTCAGCCAGACGATAATAGATACCTTGTCAAAGTATAGTTCTGAGCTTCTACATAGTATTATGTATCGCACCGCACCGGGTCTTTATAAGGATGAGTATCGATTTTTAAACAGATTGCGTGACCGGATGCTTTGATCGCAAATTTGTAAAAACACTCTATCACGTACACCTTATCAGCGATTTTATTTTTTGATAGTGTAGCTGGAGAACTATCAATATGCAATCCGAAAATAATTTGATTCAATTTAAATTTCTATAGCTTAATCTTACTTACGGTATTCAGCCTATTCTAGAAATTCAGTAAAAATTCGTTGCAATCGCAGTGATGAAGTACAGTTAAAAATTATTCCATAAAACAATTCAACCCACGAAACAGGAAATTTTTTGATGAGTAAACGAACCTTTTTTCTGAGCAAAGAGAATTTTGTTTATTGCTTGTATAAGAAAGACTACGAGAGAGAATAATATGGGAAAATAAGCGAGGAGTTAATTAGCTGATATTTTCATTTCATATGGAATGAATAAACATTTGCAAATGTTTATAAAGCAGATGAGTAACTTTCTGATCTAAATTTAGGTCTATATTCTTGTGTGATGTGTTTGCACATAAAATCTGTGAAGCGCATTCAATTTATGAAGTTGAAAAAAGTGTTTACTTGTTGATGGGGGAGAAATCCAGTATAAGAGAGATATTGTTCTGCAAGATGTCGCAGAAGAAAGCGAATTCGCGAGGATCAGTGCAAGACGTTAACGGCTGCAACAGCAGAAAGTGGCTGTAATTGTGACAATAATTCTCATGCGAGAACACGTGGTGCCGTGTGATTTCTTCTCTTAATCCCCTCGTTATCCGACTAAACGGAAATACCCTTTGCCCTTTCGCTTCTGCCTTGAGCATGAGAAGAAACTACTACTGTGTTGGCCACATGGTTTCACTATTGCACCACTATATACATGAAAATTAGCGACAATCACAATTTCAAATCATCATCAATGACAGATAACACTTGTAGAAAATTTTTCTTATTGAGAGCTCTCCATCACGAGTTGAATAAAACGTCAATCTCGTATATTTCGAAACTTGTACTACACTTTTACTATTTTCTATATATCCGCTTGTTTCCCATGCAATCAAAGAAGTATTATTATTATTATTTATTTTCAATCACAATAGAAATATATATTACTGGTAGATATGAAACATAATGAGGGCACGAAGAGTTTTTTTAACTCACTATAAATGCAAACGCTTCAAATTGCCATCTGTTCTATTATTATGTTCAAGAGGAAGTGATTTTGAATTTCTTATCAGCCATATCTGTACTTATAATGGGAGAGATCAATCTCAATAGAAGTACTCTCGATGCATATTTTTCATACATAATTGCTACCTAAATATTAATTATTTTTTTGCAAAATTGTAATTAATTTTGCTTTAAGATTCATAAATCCAATACAGAAGCTATTCCACTTTATAACGTGAGAATACATTAATACATTAAAGTAGTCCTCAATGAGAGCAAGTAATGAAATTAGCAGTTGCACTTGTTTTCTGAGAAACTATTGAGGCAAAGCATTTATTATGAAACTGTGTCAGGGGTAAGGTAAAGTAACTGAGAAGCAATATCAAGCAATATCTCCATTCTGCTGGAGTGAGAATACACCACTTGGTGAAGGTATATTTATTCACCTTTCGCATCGCGATCAATCGCATTGAAAGTCGGGTGATTCGAACAAAATAATCTATTAAAAAGAATACAAGGTTCACTTGCAGTACATGTATTCCAGCCCACATTCGCTAGCATTATGACTCATCCTCTTTCAAGAGAATTAAGAACATACATCAGATAACAGTGCTTACTATTTTATTAATCATCCTCGTGACACCGATAATCCTCAGTATTATAAACATGCCGAGTTAAAATCTTTTCTCAAAAATATTCAGAATTTTAGCGAAAAAAAAAATGATGTAGACTTTAGAGGAATTATTAATTTCAGTAATATAATATTGAATAGTACGTAGTGCACAAATCAGATTAGAAGAGAAATAAACTCGTATTTTAAATGCTAACAAATGTCACAATTTTCTACATTTGACATTCAACAAATCTTAGACAAATGTGCATATCCTGATCGTGAGTTACATGATTCATGGGTTTCGAAATGTTGGAGAGAGAAGCGATTAGTGCCGTGATGTGTAGCTAATTATCAGTCACGACATACGCTGAAAGCTTATTACTTATCTCCATGTATGTACAATTCGATAACTCGAATCAATATATACTTAAACGAAGACAATGGAACTAATGACTAAATTGAAATACTTTTGTAAAAATTCCTCGCTGACTTGTTTCTTTATCTGATTTATCGGAAAGAAAAAGTGACTACAAGAAACACACCTTAACTCAGAAGTAGTTTTTAGAATTCCATTTGTCAATTAAATGTTAGAACATTTGGTTATCATTAATGAATTCTGATACTTCCAGTTCTTTAGTTACACACTCTGTGTTTTTATTACAATTTCTAAAGAACAAAGTTTTTTCCCATTGGGTGGTAGAACAATAGCATAAAAATGAATTTTTCTATTTTTCATCCAGCGGATCTAGAAAAATCAAGATTGCCTCTGAACGTAGTGATAAAAACAAAAGGCAAAACTCATTTTTCGAAGAAATAACATGAAATACAATATTGTCGATGAACCAATGTCTCCATTAATTGGGAAACCGGGTACAATATACATTGTTACCTTTGCATTGTGCGTTGCACGAAGCGGAGTGATTGCTTTGTGATTCTGTGCAGAACCGTTATCTACAGACGAGCCCACACGAAGCCGCACAAAACGTATAACCGGTGCAAACAAGAGTTCTAGAAATGTGTTAAGTGATGCCTATTTTTTTCCTTCCGCGATTTACAAAATGGGTACCTAAACACATTCTCAGGTCGGGTCTCAGAAAATTAAAAGAAGAATATGCTTTTTTGTATCTGGTTTCTCAGAAACAAATTATCTCTGCAGGAAATAAAAACATTGTACTTTCTTGATGAAATCTTTCCCAATGGATGTGTTTCACTAATCTATCTTTTTGGACAGTAAAGTAATTAAACTAATTATACTTATTAAATTGCCATTGATAAATATAATTTACTCGAAGTGATTCACACTGACGTAAGCAAATTATTTTGGCACCTTTTGCAAATTATAATTTGATCAGTGGAGACTTTAACCTTCCACGTATATATGCCTAGGAACTTGTATTCGTGTAATTGGACTTGTGGGGAATTAATTTGAAATTAATGACAGCGTAGTAACAATGATTTCGTAGTCTCCCGTCGAAAATTCGACTTCTTTCCCCTCTTGTCTTGTCCCTCGTCCCTCTTCAGCACCAAGATTTACCGGCGACTGTTAATAACGACGGTTATTAGTATGAGCGAAAGCAGTGTGCACGCAACAGGAGTACAGGTCATTATCAACGATGACTGGCAACAGGGTCATCGTCGCCAGTGAGTTGGCCGCTCTTTGTGGGATGGGTTGTTGTCTACAATACAAACCTGTGTATGATCATGCTGAAATCATTAACGTCGTTGGCGTAAGACTTGGAAGAAATTTTGATTCTCCGACATTAAACGAGTGGTCCTCCTCATTTTTAACGCTCGGAGCTTGAATTTAAAAACGGTAGCTGTCACTTTGATGCCCCATCTCCTCTCCAATCTGCAGTTACTTTTATTTTTCCCTGCATTCTATATTTGACTTTATTTTTCATGCGAAGTAGATTTCCAGGTTGAAAAAAAATGGCCAAATAATTAATCTAAATATTTTTCTTTGACGCTTGCAACTTTTGTTGCAAGTCCCTAGAAATTTCTTAAAATCATTTAAATTCTTAGAAATATATCGTAAAAGGTTGAAGTTTCAGACGTGTAGTCTAAAGAAGTTTTTTTATTCTTTTTTATTTTTTTATATATTTATTAGATTAAGAATATCAAAATAAAAGAGTTCCAAAGAATATTTTTTATCTTTATTTATTTGCTAGCAGAAATTTACCCAGAATTGCCTGGGATTTAAAGAGATTTTAAGTGATAAAGGAATTCTAAGATATTTTAAGGAATTTCATTTAATTATAAGGAACTTCAAAGAATGTAAAGAGATTTTCAAGAGATTTTAGGCAAATTTAAAGGATTTTCAAAAGTGTTTAAAATGATTGTAGGATATTCAAGAGTTTTCACTAGATTTCAAGAAATTTTAAGGGATTTAATCAGATTTGAGGTGATTTAAGGAATTTCGAGGAATTGATTAGAATCAATTCAATTTGTATATATAGAACGAGATAAAATGAAATCCCATGAAATATTTTTAAATTATTTTAACTTTTTTACATCTTTTTTATATTTACTTAAATCGTTTTAAATATTGTAAAATTCCATGGAGTTCATTAAAATCCCTTGAAATCTCGTAAAACCTCTTGAAAGCTCTTGAAGTCCCTTCAAATTTCTTGAAGTTTTTAAAATTCCTGAAAATTACACGAAATCACATAGGACCCTTCAATATTTCTGGAAATCCCAATTTGAAAAAAAATTCCTTGAAATTCTGAAAAAGTCCTCAAAATAACTTACAACCTTTTGCAATCTTTTAAAGTCTCTTTAAAATTCCTTTAAATTTCAAGAAAGCTCCTAAAATTCCGGACAACACTGAGTAAATTTCTACCAGTCAATAAAATAAAAAATTTTTAGGCTTTGGAAACCGTAGAAACATTTTTTTAAAATATCTATTCCATTGAAGATAAAAATAAAAAATCGTCAGAATAGACCTCTGATACTTCAACCCAATCGTAAAAGGGACTTAATACTTTTTAATCGGAAAAATATGAGAATTGTCCGGGAATTGATTGGCAAAATTTAGTAGACACCCTCTGACTATGAAAAAGCTATAATTTGCTAAATCTTTGTTCAAACTTTGAGTACTTCACTTTGTAATAAAGTATTTAACAAGCCGCCATTGAATATTAAATTGCACGAAGCTTCTTCGGTAATAAACAAGATACATTTCGTCTCACGAAACACGAAATCGGACGAATCCAGTGGAAGTCGTCTAATTAAATTGTTGTTAGGATTTTCGCACCAGTGAATATTGCAAACTTTCTTGTAAGGCAAAATGCATATTAATGCACACCGTGTACGCTTAGATGGTTCTCCGCGTTAGTTAGTTTTGGAATAAGAGCTAAGGGGGTGTAAAAGGGGTGAAACGGCGCGAAGGAAAGGATGACTGAATTCTACTTCTCGTCTCTAGTCGGAGACTCGTAGTTAAGGATTACCGATGAAGGAACAAGGATATTAATTAATTTTCTCTTCGGTCTAATCGGTGAAAGGCATGCAGAGGTTTATACGTCCACGAGGCAATCTTCCGAAGAAATATCATCCCGTGTATCTTCGCTGCGCGCACCTTCCAAGAGGGTTTAATTCTCGAGAGGAAAGAGATATCTCTCTCTCTCTCTCTCTCTTAAGAAGGTGAATAAATTAAAAATTCGCGCTTCCTCGAAAAGATTCTCACATCTTTTACACCACGAAAAGCTGTGAGTGTAAAAGTACTCGAATAAGGTGACGTGTTTATTATCTAAAAAGCACTCTCTTTTGCCTCGCCTTCGTGTCTGACCGAAAATATGCTATTAGCACCAGAAAAGATACATATATTCCCGAAAGATACATTTTTAAACAGTCTACTTAAACACATATTCGGCGAAATTAATTTATATTCGAATGCGAAGGTGCTGAATTTCAGATATCAATAATGGAAAGACTTTTAAAAAAAAATCAGTATAGATAGCAAACTAAAGAATTTCTTTTAAATAGAAATTATGCAAACTTAAAAACATTGAAATTGAAAAAGAATCAAGCTTTTATGTTCTCGGGTAAAAGTAGCATCCAGGTTTTAACGACTATTACTTTCCAAGTTTTACAGCTTTCACATTGCACCACTGAAGTAAAGCTTTATTAAAGGTATCAAAGAGCAGCAAAGTTTCTACATAATAAAATTAAATTACAATTTTATACTACACACTAAATTTATCCAGAACACTAGAGTTTGAAATAAAATTCATATTGTCAAACCTCGTAAATAATCTACATTAATTTAACGAGTACGGTTTATTAAAATTACTAACGAAGTAATAGCTCGATCCCTCATTATCTTTGTATGATATATTATATGTTAAATTTACAACTGTAATTGCAGCTGTAATAACTTATAACTTCAGTTCGCTAAAGTTGCGAGATGAGTTTTGAATAGAAATGAAATTCATAAAATTATTTTGTTAATTAATGTAACAGATGTATTTTACAAACAACTAATTATATATTCGAGAGTTTGTTTAGAGTGCTCCCTTAACAAATTCCTGAATATTTCAGTCATTTTCAGGGCATGGTATTTGAGTACATATTTTTCTTTGCATTATTAACGAATTAAGTCTAACAATTTGAATTTCAAGCGTTTTTCTTCACTACAGAGTTAAAATCTATCCGTAACTTTACCGAGACCAAGGGATTAATTAAGCTAATTATTGTTTACGCTTGGATAGAGATCGACTATATTATAAGCAACAGCAGTACTTCTCGAGTATTCACACCTCGTTGCACAGTCATCACCGTGTACTTGTATATACTGTATACTATATACTATATTATATAATATATAGTTGGATGGCGCCATGGACACTCACACCTACACGTAAACGGTCAAGTAATTATACCAGTTCTTCGTGTTATCGCGGTAACTAATCATGGACTATTTACTTGTGGGAAAATGCCAGCACTCTTTAAGCTACGCATATACATATATAATAAATATTTCATTAATCATACAAGGCAATTACTGTAATTTAAAGAGCGAATTGTTTTCAGTTTATCAGTTTCGATTTGATAAGCAGCTTGCTCTGGTCTGTAATTATCTTTATTGTTTCACATTCGATTGATACTCGTGAAATGAAAATCGATAATTGGGACATGTGTTTGCTAATGGGTAGTAAATAAAACACAGGTCACGTGCATGTTTTAAGAGCATGTAATATTTTAACATAAGAGTAATTTGATTTCCCCAATTTTACACTTGCAACAATTAGTTATAGTAAAAAATATTTATTGCAAACGTCAAGTTATGAATCTAATACTAATAATATACTCTAATTGTATATTAATTTTATATTCATTGGAATGAAAAAATCTCCGACAGAGAAGGGGTTAATATTTAATGGTTGACAGGTCAGAAGGTCGAGAAATGAAGATGGTATGAACAAAGTAAGATTTCATTTCTGACGTTTGCAAACGCGATGACGGGATACCAACAAGATTTTTTCAAGGAGGACGTTGATCTTGCATCGATTCCAAACGCGAACGATCCACTTGTGACTCGCGGAACCCAAAGGAGGAGTGCATTCCAGGGCTTCGAGATTTATTTGCCGAATAAATGTTGAGGAGATATTTTTAATGGCCGACAATAGTGGTCCGATAGTGATCTCAGAAATGTATTGTCGCTGGACGTCGTATATAATCCACCCAGAGGCATCGACGCAACCATCGAAACGGTGCATCTCTGTCTTTCTCTTCCCTTTCTCTTTCTGTTTCTCTTATCCTTTCACCACAACCCATCCCTTCTCTCTCCTCTTTTCTTTTTTTTTCCCTTCTCTCACCTTCGAAGTTCCATCATACTTCCCTCTATGGCATGGTTTTCACTCTCAATGTTAGCGGATATTCACTCGTGCACTTCGCGGGTTGCACGATCACCTGGTAACCCTTTGTAACTCTTTGTGCATTGAGATTCATTATAATTTAATATTCCTGACGTTCCTTAGTTTCCTTAGAGGAAAATTTTCCAAGAACTGACGAACATTTCAAAGTGTCTGATGGTGTGGTAGTCTCTGATGGTGTGGTTGTTTCTGATGGTGTGGTAGTCTCTGTGATAAAAAATTCCAATGAAAATTCCTATGAAAGTAGCCGGTGACAAGAATCGAGAGGTTAATTTAAAATGACCGACCTAGCCTTGAAACTATTGAGTTTATTGGAATCAGGATTAGAGTACCTTTGGCTATTACCACTATTTCCTGGTGAGATTCAGTGCGAATCTTAACGAGTATGTGGCGCAGGACGACCCTTTGTACGCCTGCACCTTCCGTATATCTCGTCGTAGGAATCGCGCCACTATTACAGGTAACGAGATTGGCAAGAATGTTGTTATAGCCAACGGAATCTATGCACAGATTCGTTTCCCGACTATTCACCGAGTACGTATGTACGGTACAAACATACGGTACATCGGTACCAACTCGCCAGTATAGCCCATAACGTTAGTTGTTATTGATGAACCGAGCTTGAGCCTCGTCCTACTAGAGGATATAGTTTTACGATTGCTATATACAACGGCATCTCCTTTTGCCATGTTATTATTAACGTGAGAAAACCTTCCCCCTCGTCGATTCATTCAGTCGTAATTAAAATGCTAGAGTAATGAGAGTTATATTTCACTACATAAATTCCATGAAATATTACTTTGCATCGGTGAAATTAGTTACCTCGGTATTTCTAACGGATATCTGTAGACACGTAATTAAATCTCAACCACTTCATTGACAGCTGACTTCTTCATAAACTGTCGACATGCTCTATTTCAAGATTTCATAATAGTATATCTGATATCTTGAGCACTTTTTTTTCTTTTTCTTTTTTTAGACCAATATAAGCTGGTTGTACATTTGAATATAATTGACGACTGTACATTTGTGGAAACAGAGTAAATATGGAAGAGAAATAAATAGAAAATGGGAAGAGGAAGATGATAATACAGTAAACATTTTCCATCAGAGTTTTGATGAAGTTGAAAATATTTCTAGGCATTTTCTACAGGTATTACAGCAAATTCGCACGTATTAAGGCAGTAGACCCTCCATTTTGCGATGCATCGTGAGTCACGAGTTAAAATTCAGTCGTGCCCCATCATAAAGGAAACGTCTAGTTCATAAATTGCCCCCTGCTCCTCGGTTACATCCCAATTTTGAGGGTGCCAGCAGGAAACTACCACCCTCGACAAAACTTACTGAATTCATTATGGGACGAACAAAAGATCGTAGAGAAAGCCTAAGGCAGCTATACTTTTCCGTTCTTCTGTGGTACAGGCGGAAGATATCTTTCTGTACCTTTTGTGACTAATTTCAATTTTTTCGAATCCCCCTTTTTGCCGACATTTACAAGGAACTTTTAATGCGTTTGCGAAATATGGTGTTCGGAAACGCGAATTTTCATATTAATGGGCTTTATAACGTTCTTTCATTATTTAAAAAAAATATGATTAATATAACTATTGTTAACGAGCATAAGATTACTGGTATGATTCAACTGAATATTTGCAAGTTACCCTAGTAATTAAAATTACCCTTTTATCATATCGAGTCAACATGCATAGTTTTTGCATTTTAATGTACTTCTAATAATAGGGGTGGACACTGAATTTCGCTTTCTTGTTAATATTTTCAAGGATAAAGGTAATAAAATATTAGAATTGCAAATTATATTTCCGAATTTCAGACACTGATTTATTGTATATGTCTCACAGTAAGAGTTGCAATTTTCAATAGAATATTCACCAGATAATTTTCGTATGGAATTTCCATACATATAATTTCTGTATGAAATTTCCACAGCGAATTTTTCGTTGATGTTTGGCGTGAAATAAATATTGAGTCAAACAGATAGATATGGTAATATCTACTCTTCGACAGACTATACACTTAACCAGCATGAACTTTACAAATAGGGCACGAAAGTTCATAAATAACTGCTCTACAAGAAATATATAAATAATGGTTTGCTGTCTTAATATAACTGTACGTGTTTCATTCTATTTAGTTACCATATTTCACCTTCATTCTTACAAACTTTACATCCCGAAAGTTCATAACAATTACAACAACCAACTATCTCAATCCAATCAAATCAATACATTTCTCTTATATAATCCCTATCACGAAAACCATGTACGAGCAAAAATAATAGATCCGATCATGATTTGCAACACTCCATTAATCAGAATATCAACAGGAGAAAGTAGAGCTCCAACACCTTTCCTTGCGATAAATACGAGCCAGTGAACTCTAGAAAAACTGGTTCAAGTACAATCTCGCGTAATGTACCTCTAGCGTAACTAGTCACGGCCATAATCTCGTAATCGGTGAAAGTTAAAAGATCATAGTCGACCAAGACCTTCGCTTCGTAATACCTGCTCCATCCTTGTTCAGCGTCTCCAAGTTATTCTGTTGACTCTGCACGTCTAGTTCACTATTAATGACCGTGAGTTCACTACAAGCCGCGGCCTTGAGGCGACAACGCGTTAATTATAATGAGAGCTTACAAATGTCATCGAATATATCGCAAACAAGTGAGAAAGGATACTCTTAGAAAGAGCAATATTATCGATGAATCGACGACTTTACGTCTTCATCGAACTCGCAGCTCAGACAGGTTAGATCCGATCTACCAGGACTACCGATCGTGTTATGGCTTATTCCATTCCGGTTCGGAGAAGTCCTCACCCAGGACTTCTTTCAGCCAGAAGAATTCTTCCGTTGAGTGTCAATGTTCACTTAAACATTTTGCGAAAAGGGAGATGCCAATGGTGCATAAATCAATCGTCCATGGGCTTATATGCGATGGTAAATCGAGGTGGGCTGGACTTAATGGCGGCTTGGTTTGCGTGTTAAACAGCAGTTATCTTGCCGATCGGTGAATTTTACGTTTGCCCTTACCTTAACCCAACTGGTCGCGTGCTCCGTGGGTTCAGATCTTCATTGGCGGACTCTTGCTTCCTCAGTCCGGGCGGAGCTTCATTCCTGTAAACTACTTACGTGTATGGTGTACCTACACCCAGCGACAGACTTGGTTGCCCTACTCCAATCTGCAACCGCACTCCCTTTACCTCAATACAGGCACAAGTCGCGACAGCACAAAAGACGAAAGGTGCAACGCTACGCGCCGTACCTAATTGAACTCGGCGAAAAATACACTCGCGAAAATACTTCTTTCTCTTCGCCAGCTGTATCAGCAATGGTATCCAATTACCAAATGCAAAGTTGCCTAAACTGAATCTCATTCTCGGATCTAGAGAAACAAAAAAGTAGCACTTTGGTATCTACACTGAGCGAAGAGAGAAGCTTCCTTTTTAGCCTATTTTGGGTTCAGAGAGGACCAGAATTGAAAATGGCGTCAGGATTTTCCTTTTGCAGAAACAGTGGCAGTTATTTGCACGGACGTGGAGAACGGTGTGCCTGAACGAACTTTAAATGGGGG
>UCOH01011687.1:38300-93909 GCA_900474275.1 Synergus japonicus | reverse complement strand
TATATATATATATTCACAGTGCCCTTCTTCCGGAAGAATCAAGTCCGAAGTTCCGAACTTTTACATCTCCCACTCCCACTCCAACTCTCAGTCTCTCCCTAGTCCCTCCCTCTTTTTTACTAACTCCTCTCCCTCATAATGCATCGCGTGCACGCTCGCCGGCCTGTCCTGCATGTACCTGTCGTCAATTCACTGTCTTCTATACTGTCATTTATACACCATGCACAGAGACTCGCGATGGCGTAGTCGCGTGCCATAAATATATACCCATTAAGCCAACGAACGGTCACCGGACTTTATACCCCTCCGCGACTAATTGTAAGCTTCATCTGACAATCGTCTGAAAACGACGACATCGTGAATCGAGAAGCGCGGTACACTTTCTAAATTCCCTCGGAATCCGATGACTTTACATTTTGCAATCAAACACGCAGCGAGAATCACTTTTACTGATTTTTCGTCTGGTATCGCGTCCGATGTTATATCATAAACCATCAGACGAGCGCGAGAGATGGCGGTCAGTGTCGTCGAATCTTTTCTACTTGTCCTCGTCATCTTCTGCCTCCAATACAGTAAGTAAACAATTCTCACTTCCTCTATTTTGACGCGAGTGGCATTTCCGCTATTTTGAATTTTCCCGCGCTCGATAAGTTTACCTTTTTATTTACTTTTTATCTTAGGGACATATTTGTTTTATTTTAGTGATCTGAATTCTATTTATTATCGTTGAATTATATTTTTTCGTTGTATTTGAATTATTTCTCTTCAATTCCATTGAATTCCGTGGAATTCTTTAATTTTCGATGAATTCCATATCTATTTGTGGAACTTCTCTGAATTTCGTTGAATTCCACATAATTCCAATTAATGCATTTTAATTAAATTTAATTCTAAATGAATTCCGTTAAATTCCATTTCTATATGTTGAGATTCTCTGAATTTCATTGAATTCCACTGAACTTCGTACAATTATTTAATTTCCGTTGAATTCAAATGCCGCCTCTTAAACTTATTTGAATTTCGTCGTAAAATTCTGTTGAATTCCATGTAATTTATATCACTTTTCTTTAGTTCTGTTAAATAAAATTGAATTCGGTTTAATTTGTTCAAAAACAATTGAAATCTTTATTTTTCTTGGAATTCTATGTATTCCCTTGAATTCATCTGAATTTCATTGAATTTCTTTGTGGAATTCCAATGGATTCGATTGAATTCTATTTAATGATACTGAATTCCACTGTTCTCTGATAAACTTCTCTGAATTTCGATGAATTCCACTAAATTCTATTGCATCTTATTCAATTAATTCTAATTCTGAAAATATTCCGTTAAATTATATTTTTTTTGTTGAATTTGAATTAAATTCCTTTGAATTCCATTGAATTAAAATTAATTCCGTTGAATTCTTTAGTTTTCGTTGAATTCCATTTCTTTCTGTTGAACGTCTCTGAATTTCGTCGAATTTCACAGAATTCCGTTCAATCCAATTTTATTAAATTTAATTCTTATGAATTCCTTTGAATTTCATTGAATTATATTTTTTTCGTTAAATCCAAATTATTTCTGTTGAATTCCAGTGAATTCCATTGAGTTCCTTAATTTCCGTTTAATTCCATTGTTTTCTGTTGGACTTTTCGAACTTTCATCGGATTCAATTGAATTCCATTCAATCCCATTTATTTCAATTTAATTCTGATTAATTATAATCAATTCCTTTGAATTCGGTTCAATTTTATTTAATTCCGTTAAATTTAGTGGAATTCTATTGGGTTCTGAAAAATTCCTTTGAATTCCGGAGAATTATATGTTTATCGTTGAATTCGTATAAATTCTGTTGAAATCAGAAAAATTATGCTGAATTTATGGAAAATCTATTGAATTCCATTGAATTCTACAGAATTCTGTTCAATTTGCTAATTTCTGTTGAATTCCATTACCTTCTGTTGAACTTATTTGAATTGTGTTGAATTCCCTTGAATTCCTTTCAATCCTATTTAATTAAAGTTAATTCTAATGAATTCGATGGAATTCTGTTAAATTCCGTTAAACTCGGTTTAATTTTGTAAAATTTCGTTGACTTCTTTATGTTTCTTGGAATTCCACGAATTCTTTAGAATTCACCTAAATTTCATTGAAATTTGAGCGAATTCTATTTAAATTAATTGTCCATTGTGGAATTCCAATGGATTCAATAGAATTTTTGTTTCATTCTACTGAATTCTATCCAATTCCTTTAAATTGTACTAATTTCGGTTTAATTTAACTCAAATTCGTTGCAATTCGTTTTGATTCTTGGAATTCCATTGATTTCCCTTTAATTACATTGAATTAAGGGAAATGTTGATTTTTTTTTAATTCTATTAAATTCCATTTTTGTATTAATTTGGTTGAATTCAATGTAAATGCTTAATATTTATGAAAATTCCATTAAATCCAGTTGAATTTTTATTATTTTCATTAAATTCTATTTTATTCGGTAGAATATAGTAGAATTCTGTTGAATTCCAGTGAATCCCGTAGAATTATTATTTTTTGTTCAATTCCATAAAATTCTATTGAATTTCATTGAATTCTACATAATTACATAAAATTTAATAGAATCCCCTTGAATTCTGAGAAATTCTATTGAATTGTAGTAAATTTGGTTGAATTACACTGAAGTTCGTTGAATTCTTTTATATGTTCATTGAATTCCATTGCTTTCTGTATAACTTTTTCAAATTTCGCCGTATTCTCCTGATTTTCGTTGAATTTTATTTAATTTAATTAATTCCGATGAATTATACTGAATTCCGTTGAAGTATTTTTTGATTTCGTTAAATTTCATAAAATTTCGTTGAAATCCCACGAATTTCTTCAAATGCCATTGATTTCCGCTAAAATATCTCAATTAGGTCAAAAGTAATATACTAAGTTATATATAATACCTATCGCCTAATTTCCTCCTCTAAACAACAAGTTCGATACAGTTGGTATTTTCTCCAGGAAACTTTTTAACAGTTTTACCAAATTAACATTTCTTTCTCCTTCTCGTAGTCACTTTCAATGCGAGGGACGTACGAGTTTGACTTGAGCACGTGGCTCCTATCCGGCGTGCTCGTAAAGAAGTTACTTTTTGATGTAGAGAGTAGCCTTTCTCACACGCTTCTCCAAACAAGTCTAAATTACGAAAGTATAAAGCTATGTGTGCGACTATCTGAGTTGAAAAGTCGTTATTATTCGAGAAAGGGAAAGGCGGGGATTTTCCTCTGGAAACTTCGAGAATGTAGCTCAGTTTTTTGTTTTTTGTTATAAAATTTAAAAAAATTTAATATTTTGGCATTATATGATATTCAGTAGAGCTTCGGATTGAAATTCATTCTGAACTAATCCGAATCTTCCGAATCATTCCGGAATTTGTATCCGTACCAAAAAGTTCCATTCCGATTTAATCGAATTGAATCGGATAGACGGGATTAATTCAGATTCATTCTGAATTAATCTGAAAACAATTCAAAACCAATCTAAAATTCTTTTCCGAATGAATCCGGACCAATGCGAGCCAACTAAAAAATTCCTATACAAGTCAATCCGATCTAATTTGAATTCAAAATGAAAATTAGTGCCTGATTCGCCCGGATAATTTCGGAAAGAAACGAGTTCAAACGAATAGAAATTTTTCTACCGGAAACTTTCGAAATGGCAAGGTTTCGTTACACGTTTTTTTTTAGTAAATATAACCCTAGTGAAAGTTTCGGATTAAAATTCATTCCGAACCTATCCGAAATTCTTCGAATCATTCCGAAATTTTTATCCAAAGCAAACTGTTTCATTCCGATTTCTTTTGAAAGAAGTATTCAATGTGCATTAATCCTCAATTAATACTTAAAATCAATCCAAACTTTAATCCGATTGAATCCGGTCAAATTAATAAGAATTAATTCAAACTTTCAACCGGAATAAACCCGGTCAATCCGAATGAATCCGAATTTAAATGATTTTTTCTGGAATCAATCGGATAAAATCGTATACACTGAATTTATTAGGATTGAAATTCATTTCGAACCAATACGAAAGTTTTCGAATCAATCCGGAATTTGTATCTGAACCAAATAGTTTCATTCCGTATTAATCCGTAGGCAGTTTTCTATCCAAATTAATCAGAGGCCCCTTCAAAACCAATTGGAATAGATGTGGAAAAATCCAAATCATTGCGAATTAATTATGTTAATTCTAATTAATTAGAATTAATCTGAATGAATCAATAAAATGAAATTAAATCAAGTTAAAAAAAATTTAAATATTTTAATTAAATTAAAACGAATTCAAAATAATTCGAAAGAATTCAAGAAAATTTAATTTTTATTTCTATATAAGTAGGAAAAAATATTTGTACAAATAATAGCTATCATAAAATAAATGTAACTTTGCGATTATAAATAATAAAATAACGATGAATAGATAATTGCAAAACTGAAGAACGTTTCTTTTAACCTTTCGTATATTTTTTTATTTCTCTTCATTCCTTCTCGATTTCAAAATTATTGATCAGGTAAAGACTTCACTTTGAAAATATTTTCATAAATAAATTAAATCTAAATAAAAAATCGATTAAATAAAATAAACTATCAGTTTAAAAGTTATGCAATTTGATATACACGTCCAAATTAAATCCATCGATTTGTATTTATCAATCAATATTATTTAATCATTACCAATTAATCGCTTATTTTTTATTTGACTTGGATAACCTACATGCATATGTAACTTTTCCGTTTTGACAGAAAAAAATGGATTGGAGAAGCAATCGACCTTTACCTCCTTTTTCTCGATCTTCGTAACGCTCCAATTCTCTTCACGATTGTTAAGTAATGATAATGTGGCACTCAAGCGCAAATGATAGGTAACCATTCAATAAAAGAAAAGTATAAACAAACGTAAATGGTTATATGATCAATTCAGAGCCGGATTAAGATCATTTGAGATCTGCGGCTGATATAGCTTTCGAAGTATATCAGGTATATTAAAACTGAAATTTCTATCCGAATCAATTCGATCCGATCTGAAATCAAAATTTAATTTTTTATCCGAAATAATTTCATCCAATTTGAAGAAAAAAAAGTAAAATTTGAATGAGTTCGTCTCAATTTCAAAATCGCCTATCCGTGTTTATTTAGTCCAATCCGAAGTCAAAAACAAAAATTCCTTTCTGAATCAATCAATTCTTATAATTATAAAAAAAATTGAAGAAACCATTAAGGCCATGTAACACTTACCCGATCCCTATCTTACCGACATTTTTTTCTCTGCAATGCTACGTCTACATTTTCAATTTATAGTTAAAAATGAATAAATTTGACTTAATAAGAAGTTAAAACCAAAATTCACATTTGAATTAATCCGAGTCAATCCGAAGTCACATAAAAAATTGCTATAGGAATCAATCGAACCCAATCTGCAGTCTAACCCAAATTAATGCTAAAATTCATATTTTAATTACCTCTATTCAATCCAAAGTCGAACCAATTTTCCTATTCGACTCAATCCGATCTAATACGTAGTCAAAACCAAAATTCCTATCCGAATCAATCAGAAGTCAAAATATTCTGAATTCCTATCGAAATCAATTCAATCGAATCTATGGTCCACTTAAAGATTTCTCTCCAAATCAATGCGATCCAATCCGAAGTAAAAAACTAAATTCCTAACCGAATGAATACAAACCAATCAAACTAAATTTCCTGATGGTATCAATCCGATCCAATGCGAAGTTAAAATTAAATTCCTATAAGAATCAATCCAAGCCAATTTGGCGTAAAATAAAAAATTTTGTATTTGAATCACTCAGTAACCAATTCGAAATAAAAATAAAAATTCTTACTTGAATCAATTCTTGTCAACCCCCCCCCACCCTAATTAATGTCGTTTCTTCAGTTAATCATTTATCTGAATTTAATTGTCAAAAAAAATAAATATTAACATAAACCTCTTGGTATTCCAAGTAATTGAAATTGAAGAAACAATTAAGGCGATGTAAGACTTACCCGATCCCTATATTACCGATATTTTTTTCTCTGCAATGCTGCGTCTACATTTATTCAGATATCAAATTGAAAAATTCTATAAATAAAGAAAATATGCTAAGGTATGTTTGTCTGGTCTTAAATTTTTGTAAAAGTAAAAAAAATTTATTTTTTATAAATGTCAATATTTAGTCTTACATAGCCTGAAGAGAATGAGGACAAATTATATCAAAGAAGAACAAGTCAAAGACACCAAATAAAAAAAAATAAAACGTAAATAGAGAGAAAAATGAATTTAAATAATAAATAACACAATCGTCTGTTTATTATTTTTTTTAAATTCATTTTTAAAGAATATTTTTTTGTGTTTATCAGGTGATGTGACAGCACAGAACAAAACAATACAGGACCTTTTCAACAGTACTTCTTGCGCAAAACCTCCTTACAAGTGCCCTCATTCACAAATTGAATTTTATTTATACACGAGGTAAGTAAAAATAACTTTAGTTTATTTTGTTAATTTCAATCGTTTTTTTTTTCAATTTAAAATTTCAAAAAAAATTTTTAAAAAGTTACAGAAAATTTTTTACAAATTAAGGGCATTTACCACGTATATAGATCCCTATATTAACGACATATTTTTCTCTGTATGATAATCTTAGTAGTAAGTAAGACATCGAATTCAAAAGGGAACTGAAACAAAAGGCATTAAGAAATGTCTATGAATTACTCAATTTTCATAATTGTAAAAAAATTTTTAAATATCATCTTTTCTGGAAAAGTTTTGTTTTGATAATTTAAAAAAAAATTATTTTTTTTTGTTGAAAAATTGTTTTGAAAAAGAAAGTTTCTTTAAACTAAATAAAAATAATTTACGTCTGAATCAAGAGTGAAAGTTTGGTCTTCCTCAAACCATGGTATTTATAAATAGAAATTATTTAAGATGCAATTCCTGAGAAGAGATAAGAATTAAGAATTTCTCCATTTCGTTACCGAAACTACCATACAATCCTCCCAATTCAAAGTGTATTGGGAGTAACTCAACTCGATTTCAAGATCACGAACAGAGTTCATCCTGGACCGAAAGTGGCCTCAATTCTCGATTCAACGCACCTTTCACTGATATCTAACAAGTAGATATATGCAACTACTTCTTGCATACAGTTACCTACTTACCTACCACAAGGCTCTAACATCAGTGCCGTTTATACTACCAAAAAACCCCCTTTATAAATAACCCTTTTAAGGGTGTTGGATCCATGTTCTGTTCTCAAAATAATATCTCTTTCTTTTATTTAATACATGTTGAAATGAACATTTTTTTTTGATATTTGTGGAATAATTACAGAATTATAATAATTAATTTATTATTATATTAATTACTTATATATTATTATTATTATTATTATTATATTAATTATTATAGAATTATCAATTTAATTATTATTTAAATAAACTTTTGAATAGTTAAAAGAAATTATTAAAATATTCCCTAGTGAAAGTTTTGCATGAAATAATTTCTATCCGTCTGAATGCGTTTCATTCCGACGTCTGTGTCCAAGCGAATCAAAACGAATTCGTGAACAATGAGGAATCTTGTCCGAATGAATCCGAGTCAATTAGAATAAAATAAATCTTATCGGAATAAATCCCACTCAATTCCAAGTAAAAAATAAATTCCTATTCGAATCAATCCGATGTAATTCAAGGAACGCATAAATATTTCTATCAGAATTAAGTCGATATAATCCGAAGTCAAATAGAAACATCCTAGCCGAATTAATCCGATTTAATTGGAAGTCATACGAAATTTCTATCCGATTCAATTCGTTCGAATGTGAAGTAAAAATAGAATTTTCATAAGAATTAAACCTGTCCAATCGGAAATTAAAAAATCCTATTTGAACAAATTCAAGCTAATCGATGGAAATAACAAACTTTTTATAACAATTAATTCGGTCCTGACCGAAGTCCGCCTAAATATTTTTATTCGAATTCAGCCAAAGTAACCCGAACTCGAATAAATAGATTCCTATTCGAATCAATCCGATTTAATTCTCAGTCAAAAGAAAAATTCCTATCTGGATCAATCCGTTCCAATCGGAGGCCCGTCTTAAGATTTTTATGCTATCAATAAAATCTAATTTGCAATTAAATAAAAAACTTATCAGAATCATTTCGATTCAATTGAAAGCTTAATTCCTATACGAATCAATCCGGTCACATCCTAAGCCTATCTAAAGTTTTCTATCCTAATCTAATTGATCCAATTCAAATGAAAACCTGCCCGTTACAAATTTCAATCCGATTCAATCCGAAAACCAAATCGAAATCCCTATCTGAAGAAATCCGATCTAATCCGAGATCTTCCAAAATTTTTCTGTCCAAATCAACCCCGATCTAATTCGAAGTAAAATAAAAAAATTCTTATCTGCATAAATTCGATTTAATCCGATGTCAAATAAAAAATTCCCATCGAAAACAATTCAATCTTAACCGAAGTCAATATATAAATTCCTTTCCGAACGAATCCGATTATATCCGAAATCTGCTGCAATATTTCTATTCTAATTAAACCGAACTAATCCGAAATCAAATGCAAAAAATCCTATCCGATTCAATACAGTCCTATCCTCGTGAATCCGAAACAATTCGCAGTCAGAACAAAATTCTGTAACTGAACCAATTGTATCCAATCTGAATTTTAAAAAGCCTATCCGAGGCAGTCTGTTTCAATCCGTTTCAAAAAGAATCAATACGAAAAAATCCGAATTCGGATAGGAATTCATGTTTGACTTCGTTTAAGATCTGATTGTTTCAGATGAGAATTTTTATTTGATTTTGGATTAAATCGAATTTATTCGGATAAGAATAAGGTAAGTCAGTCAGATTAAATCCAAATTGAAAATATTAAAACCAAAATTCTCTTCCGATTATATGTGAGTCAATCCAAAGTCAAGGTGAAAATTCCTGTCAGAATCGATCCGAACTTACATGACATTCAGTAAAAAATGTTTACTCGAATCATTGCGAACTAATTCGAAATCAATACCAAAATTCTTATTCGAATCAATCCGATCCAATCCAAACCTAATCCGTAAAAATAATATTAATAATTTTAAATTGCGAATATCTCTGGGATGATTCTTCAGATTAATATGTTGTTATGTATCATTGGATTCGTCTCGATCTGCTCTATTATTCTCAATGAATAAAAAAAATCATACAGAAATTTATATTGTTTTCTTGAGAAATTGTTAAAAATATTTTTCTTTACCTTTTTCGCAATTGAGCCGGCACTGTCCATAGGTCAATTATGTCTAGTCTCGTTGACCAGTATTGCATCATTTTACTGAACACCTAAGCTGAACGCCAGCTATAACAGAAAATTATCTATCGACTAAAGAGCCAATTTATTGCTACCATAATCACCTAGTATAAACATTTAATGTCTTATTTTTTCTTCACTCTTTGCATTAAATCCTCAGTTAAAAATAATTACTATTCATTTGCTCCGTTAAAAAAAATCTTTCTAAAAATAAAAGCAATAATATAAAAGCAATTTTAAAAAATACATTCTCTTTATAATTAAAATTATTTTTCCTACAGGAAAACCCAAAAAGACCCAGAACGGCTGGACGTTCGGAAATTTAACTCACTTCAATACTCTCACTTCAACCAATCGAATCCCACGAAAATAATAATTCACGGATTTGGAGGAGGAAGAAATTTAGCACCGAGTACAGATCTTCGAAATGGTAATAATTTTATTTCAAGAACATACAAGTCATATCACAATTGGTTGGGGAGAAATATAAAAAATAATATCAAAATGGACTCTAACGATTATTAACTAAAATTGTATTTTTTTACTAATTATTTACTTTATAATTGTCTACTAATCATTAATTAAAATTGGCCCTGATACCATTAATATAATTTTATTTTTTAATTTTTAATTTATAACTCTTTTTTCATACATTGCGATTTCAGCGTTTTTCACTCGGGGTGATTACAATATAATAATTGTTGATTACGGTACTTTGGTACGGGAGCCCTGCCTTTCACAAATACGTTGGGGTCCAGATTTCTGTTCACGATGTATTGCTCAGTTGGTAAGGTACTTGAGAGATCATCCTCGAGGCACTCGAGTCGAGGATATTCACATGCTTGGGTACAGCGTGGGCGCTCACATCGCTGGACTAGTGGCCAATTACTTACCCGATGACAAACTGGGGAGAATAACGGGTAAAAATGTTTTTAATCACCTACTATAATTTTTAATTGAGGTATCTAAAGTATTTTTTTAGTTCAACTTGATAGAGCTTGTCGAGACGAGTTGAATGAGTACCCATACGATATAATTTAATGAGACCAAACCCGAGATATCGAAATTTAATGTTTTACGTACGTGGAGGCTGTAGCGAACGCTCGGTGGCCGTAGCGAACGCTGGTAGACTGCAGCGAACGCTCGTGAGCCGCAGCGAGTGTTCTCGGGCTGTTGCGAGTATTTTCAGTTCGTTGCAAGTACTCGGGCACTCTAGAGAATTCTGTCGGGCCGCAGCGAACGTTCGCGAATTTTAACGAGCGTTCTCGGTCCGTAGCGAACGCTTAGGGACAGTTTCGAGCGTTTATAGGATATCTTCTTAACGAATACTTGAAACAATACCATGTTACGGTTCATTTCACTCGTCTCGACAAGAGTGATACTCCCGTGTTATTAAAAAGGAAAAATAAAATAGTTGTAAAAAAATTATTTTAAAAATGAGATCTCTTTTACAGGACTCGATCCGACCATATTCTTCTATATGAATGGAAACAGGTCGATGGACTTGGACGACAGCGACGCTCATTTTGTCGACGTGATCCACACGGGAGCAGGAATCCTGGGACAGTGGGGCCCAAATGGCCATGCGGATTTTTATGTGAACGGTGGATCAAGTCAGCCCGGATGCGCCACAACCTCCCTACTTCGTAAGACAAATTTATTTATTTTTTAGTTGAAAAGGGGCAGGAGTCATATTTTTTAAATTGGTTTATTTTTTGAGGAAAATATTTTACAGATCTTTATAGTACTAGCGGATTTTTCAAATTATCAAAGCGTTTGTTTTTTAGTTAAAATTTGAAAGATGGGTTTTTTTTTATTATTTGGAGATTTTGGTATAGGTGTAGCATAAACATTATATTTTGCGCAAGAAACACTATCCTGCGACCACACCAAAGTGACACCTTACTACATCGAATCCATCACGACGAAGGTAGGATTCTGGGCAGCGCCATGCGGAAACCTCTTCTCTTACCTGATTGGATGGTGCGAGCCAAAACCAGAAGAGTACGTGCTGATGGGAGAGGATACGCCACATTCGTAAGCAACTTTTCAATCTGTTTCAATTGGAATGAATCCGAAGTTAATGCGAATGAACCCAAGATTAATCCGAAACCAATTTTTCAATCCGAATAAATTCAAAACTGATCAAAATATCTGAAAACGAATCAATCCGATACTATCCGATCTAAATTCGGATTTTTTTCAGATTTATTCAGATAAAACTATTTATTTGATTTCAAACTAAATCAAAATGATTTGGATAGAATTTTTTTATTTGTCTTCGGATTGGTTCGGATTATATCGGATTCATTCAAATAGGAATTTATGTTTTGCCTTCGAAATATTTCTGATTTGAAAGTTTCGGATTCAAATTCATTCCGAAAAAATCCGAGACTTTTCAAATCATTTCGGAATTTGTATTCAAAATAAACAGTTTCATTCCGATCTAATACACAGAAAATTTGTAATCCGAATTAATCCGAGGCCCGTTCTAAATTAATCCAAACTTTCAATTCGAATGAATCCGGTCTATCCTAATCAACCCGAATGATTCCGACAAATACGGATAAATTCGTATTCATTTGCATTAATCAAATTTTTTCGAATTAATTGTAATTAATTAATTCTACTAAGTTCGAATTAATTCTAATTAATTCGAACTAATTCCGAGAATACTTTCGGATTTATTTGTATCGGCCTCGGATAGATTCGGAATGAAAACTTCATTCGGATTAGATCGGAATAAAACCATTTGGTTTGAATAACAAATTCCAGGATGATTCTGAAAAATTCGGATAAATTCGAATTCATTCGGATTAAATGGATTTATTTTGATTAAAAGTTCGGATTCATTCGTATTAATTCGGATTATTCAGATTCATTTGGAATCTTATGTTTTTGCGTGAATAATATCATTTCCTGGTGGAATTAATTAGTCACTTTTGACCCTCATAATTTTTTATGAAGTATGTCGACCTCATTCAACATCCCCTTTCTCTAAATTACAGAGCAAGAGGAATCTTCTATCTGTCAACAAACGCACGCAAACCGTACGCCCGAGGACTTCCCGGAAAAAAGCAGCAACCGACAAATCAGAAGCGATCGTCCTACCGCCAGTATTAAGCCTGTTGAAGCAGTTAATCAATATTATTATAGAATAGTTCAAACTTCTCATTAGTTTTACACGCATTTTTCTAAAGTTATAACTTATTATTAACACACATCATTTGCCTTTTTTATTTTATTTTCTATTCATCGTTCGTGTAGTTCTATTGAATAAAGACATTTTTTTATTACTTATTACTCAACCTTATTTTTAGCTTCCGATCACGACTAGAGAATCTAACTTAGAATTCTTCTCTATGTGGCAGATGTCAGATGCTATTATAAAATTGTTATTATAATTTCTAATTATTTTATTATATTATTAAATCACTCTGTTTTATAAAAAAATTTCACGAAAAAAACAAATATCTCTCCGAATCAATCCGTAGTTTAAAAATTCGGATTGAAAAGTTTCTTAGGATTAACTCGGATGTTTATCTGAACCAACTTTTCAATCCGAATAAAAATCCGCAATTTCAATCTGAATAATTTAACTTGACTTCGGATTTATTCAGAATTTATTCTTCTTTTAACTACAAATTGACTCGGATAAGAATTTTTTCGTCGAAATTTTCCGAATCATTCCGAAATTTCTATCCAAAGTAAACAGTTTCAGTCCGATCTATTCGGAAGGTCGTATTAAATCCAAATTAATCTGAAGCACACTAAAAAATTAATCCAAACTTTAATCTGAATAAATCTGGTCAATCGGAATTAATAAGAATTAATCCGAACTTTCAACCCGAATAAAACTGCTCAATCCGCATGAATACGGATTTAAATGAATTTTTCGGAATCAATCAGTTTAAATCGGATAGACTGCATTCATTCGGATTGAAATTCATTCTGAATCAATCCGAAAATATCCGAAGCATTCCGAAATTGTATAAAATTTATATCCGTTTCATCCTGATCTAAAGCGAAAGAAAATTTCAATCCGATTCAATTCATGGCCTATTCAATGTCAATTCGAACTTTTAATCTGAATGAATCCAAATGAATCCTATCAATGAAAATTATTTAGAATTAATACGATTTTTCAATTCGAATTATTACGGTGAATTCAAATCAATCTGAAAGAAAACAGTCTATCCGAACCAATCTGTATTATTCCGAGAAATTAAAAACTGATACAAAAAATATGAATCCGAATAAATCCGATACTATCGGACCCAAATTCGGATTTTTTTCAGATTAATTCATGTAAAAATTATTTATTTGATTTCGAACTAAATCGAATTGATTCGGATAGGATTTTTTACTTAACGTCGTATTGGTTCTAAGCATATTGAATTAATTCGAATAGGAATTTATGTTTTGTCTTCGAATTGGTGCTGATTCCTTCGGATAGGAATTTAGGTTTTGACTTCGCATTCAAAATCACTACAAACTTTTATTCCGATTGAATCCGGTCAATCCAAATTAATCAGAATTAATCTAAACTTACCATTTGAATAAATTCGGTAAATCGGAATTTATATGAATTTTTCGGATTTAATCGGATAGACCCGATTCATTCGAATTAACCGGATTTATTAGGATTGAAAATTTAGATTGATTTGGATTGACCGAAATAATTTGGATATAAAGTTCCGATTAATTCTGTTTAATTCGGAAAATTTCAGATTGATTCGTTAGAAATTTGATTTCGAATCTTTAGTCAGGGTATCTAATAAAAGAAAAAAAATTTTCTAATTTTACTACTCTACTGAACTTCACTTTACCTCTCAGTTTTATGTTAACAACAATATTTATTACATAATAATTATACGATATAATAATAATAACTTCTATAGATTTACAATACATCGTTCGCCCTAACCTCGATACAGTATATGTTATGGAATGATTACAAGATTGGTTGATACGCATCCTCTGCCTCGTAGGATGTTGTCACGTCCTGCGTTCTTTGATAGATAGTTTCCTTCAGCAAAATAATAATGCAATGCAAAAAATCTACATCTATCACTCTAGAGAGATGATTTTTTTGTGCATGATATCGGATCTGGGAAATGAGAACCGCTGAGAACAAGATTGCAATACAATTTTTGCGCGAAATAAAAATAAAAATAAAAATAATAATATAGTTCTTTTTCTCAGCGATTGTCAGGTGGTCAAAATGACGCCACTAGGAATAAAAATTTTTATTTCACAGCGACGAAACTCATTATACAGTGAAATACGCTACGATTATAAGAATGATCTTGGATTTTCGAGTTCAATTTTTTTTTTTTCAATTACAATACGAACTAGTACCGCCATGGCGTTTTACTTTCACATTTTGCTTCCAAATTTGAACCTAACGCCAACACATTACTGAAACCCTTTTGGGCACAAAATAAATCCTATTTCCTCAATTTGCTTCACAAATATTATAAATTGATATGTTTTCGCTTTGTAGAGATATACAATTTTTAAGTAGAATTATGTGTACAGAGCGAAAAAATATTTAATTCCAATATTTGTTAAGTAAAATGAGATGAAACTTTAAAAATAAAATTTTATAAAATTTGAGTAAAACGGCCTTAATCTTGCCATTCTCAATATACTTTCTGGCTAAGGAAAAGTAGTATCGAATTATTATTTTAGGCAGAGGAGAGTTTTCAAAATTCGAAGTGGACAGCTGACGTAGGAATTGGGCTCCATTTTGGGAGCAGAATGGAAGTGAATAGTGGACATTTTTGAAAGCAGTATAACGACGACAACAACATCAGGTAATTTTTAAACAAAAGCTTTACAAACACCTTCCTTATTTACAAGATCCGTGCTCTAATAAAGTGCCGCTTTATCACCGATACAACGACAAGTAGGTCTCCCCGTTAGATAATATATATATGTATATATATATTATATATAATGTAATATAATATGCGTTTATAGTTAAAGTAGCGATAACGTTATGGGGTATCGGTCACTTATAGTAATGCAGGTCGCTAATCGATCATTGATAAGTCTCTCGTGGCGATTAGTGCGAATTAGGACCGGGGTACGTAATAATATTAGGTACTATCGTATCATACTTAACTAATTAGTCATTAATTATGTCAAGGGATCGCACTCGAGAAGAGAGGGACTGACGTCAGAGAGGCCTTTTGGTATTAAGGGTCTGGAATCCAATTTCTAACCTCAAATTTCGATCTCTTCATATCCCTACCTTATCGACATTTTTTCACCTGCAGTGTCATTTTTGCATTTGATAAGATATCGTAATTTAGTGAATTTACTTTAGTTTTAGAAATTTTAAACTCGATATCTTAAGGCCATGTAAGACTTACCCGATCCCTACCTTACCGACATTTTTTTCTCTGCAATCTTACTTGTACATTTATTCAGATTTCAAATTGAAAATTTCTTCAATCAAAGAAAATATGCTAAGGTATGTTTATCTGGTCGTAAATTTTGATAAAAAAAAATTTGCTTGAAAAAATTTTGTTTATAAATATCAATATTTAGGACCAGATAAACATACCTTAATGCTTTAGCTACAATTTTAGAAATTTTTAATTTGATATCTATATAAATGTGGATGTATCGTTGCAGAGAAAAAAAAGTCGGTATAGTAGGGATGGGGTAAGTCTCACATGGCCTTAATAGATGTAGACAGGGCATGGTAGGAAAAAATGTCGGTAAGGTAGAGATCGGTTTCAGTTATCAGAAGTATCAGCCTATCCCATCCCTACTTTATCGACTTTTTTCCTGATATAAAGCCTTAAGGCTAGGTATCAGTTATCCAATCGACATTACCTTATCGACATTTTTCCCTGCAGTGCCATTTCTACATTTATTAAGATATCGAGTTGAAAATTTTTAAAATTAAAGGAGATCTACTTAGGTATGTTCATCTGGTCCTAAATATTTACATTTATAAAAAAATTATTTTGCATCTTTTTTAGTAAAAATTTAGGACTATGTAAACGTACCTCAGTTAATTTATTTTAATTTCAGAAATTTTTAACGCGATATCTTAATTAAACTCGGAACGGTTTTGCAAGAAAAAATTTGAATAAGGTAGGGATCGTATAACTTATATCACAAACTCTTATACATAGCCTTAACGGTGATTATATAATAATTAGCGAAAAGATATATAATTCAAATAATTGTTGAGTGTTATGAACAAATGGAATTTTTAAGTTAGAATTTGAATCTAATACTCTTAAGGCCATGTGTCAACATATTTTTCGCTGTAGTTCCATTTAAACGTTTATTGAAAATCGAGTTGAAAATTCCGAAAATGAAAGGTATTATACTAAAGCAACATTAATCTGGTTGTAAATTTTTATTAAATAAAAAAAATTCTAAGTATTTTTTTCTATTAATAAATTTGAATATTTAAAACCAGATACATTTATATTAGTGCATTTACTTCAATTTTGAAGACTTCCAACTCGATATCTTAATAAATGTAGAAGTGGTATTGCAGGAAATCATTGCCGGTAAGGTAGGGATCGTACAAATGACATATGACCTTAAAGATGCGTTTGATATTCAGGAAACAAGTTTCACATTACAGGATCAAAAATCAAGGAGTTTGAGGTTAGATTATCTCTTAAAAGGTTATGTTCTTAAAAGATTATATCCTTAAAGTCCTCTTATTGTAAAAAGCGCAAAGAGTAGAGGCATCGAGGTTCATTTTAGGCACGTGATGTGAACGCGTTGGTACAAGTGGCGCTGCGATATCAAATATGGCGATGATCAGCTGATCCGGAAAATTTCGAAGCATGGCAGAAAGCTACTTAAGGCCATTTAAGACTTACCCGATCCCTACTTTCCCGACATTTTTCTCTGCAACGCCTCGTCTACATTTATTGAGATATTAAATTGAAAATTTCTAAAATTGAAGCTAAAGCATTAAGGTACGTTTATCTGGTCCTAAATATTGACATTTATAAAGAAATTTTTTTTTATTTTTACAAAAATTTAAGACCAGATAAACATACCTTAGCATATTTTATTTAAATTTAAAAATTTTCAATTTTATATCTCAATAAATGTAGACGTAGCGTTGCAGAGAAAAATGTCGGTAAGGTAGGGATCGGATAACTGGCCATAATATAGTGAAAAATTTGCGAGAATTGAACCAAAAACCATTAAAAATCGTAATTGAAATGATTATTTTGTTAAAGAAAAAGATTTTACAGCGCCGGCGCTTACCGGAAGACGCGACTATATACCCTAAGTGAGACCTGGAGGTCGAGACCGTAACTCCTCGAGTGCGTGTCATGAAATGCGACATAATCTCAATTTCATTCTCACTCTCACTCTCCCCTCTCTTTCTTTTTTTACAAACTTAATGACACAATCACTCGACTTGAAACTACCAGGCCCTGGATTTGGGTTATTTATGGGCTTTAGAAAAAGTAAAAGGAAACCAGAAACTACTGTCCTCTGATATTTCGGGGCCTCTCAGAGCAAAGTTCTACTCACAATCTAGCTACCAACTACAAATCTAGACTTTTGGTCTGCTTAAGGCCATGTAATATCAGCTTACCGATCCCTACCTTACTGACATATTTTTATCTGCAATGACAGTTTTGCATTTATTGAGAAATCGAGTTGAAAATTTTTTAAGTAAATCGGAAATGCACTAAAGTACTTTTATTTTATATTATGTTTTAAGGCCATTTAAGACTAACCCGATCTCTACTTTACCGACATTTTTTCTCTGCAACGCTACGTCTGCATTTATCGAGATATCAAATTGAAAATTTCTAAAATTAAAGAAACTATACTAAGGTATGTTTATATGGTCTTAAATTTTTGTAAAAATAATTTTTTTTTATAAATATCAATATTTACGACCAGATAAACGTACCTTAATGTTTGAGCTTCAATTTTAGAAATTTTCAATTTGATATCTCAATAAATGTAGACGTAGCGGTGCAGAGAATAAAATGTCGATAAGGTAGGGATCGGGTAAGTCTTACATGGCCTTAGTAAAGTAAAAAAAATTCTCAAAGTAATTTTTTTCGTAAATGTAAATATTTAGGAATAGGTGAGCCTATCATTAGTGCTTTTACTTCAATTTCAAAAATTCAAACTCGTTATCTCAATAAATGTAGAAGTGGCCTTGCAGGGAAAAATGTTGGTAAGGTAGAAATCGGATAACTGATGCATGACCTTAATCTCCTTACACATTTCCAACCAAAATATTGTGCCTAGTAATTAATCGTTAATATTAATAATTATTACAATTTCACTTTACTTTTAATAGTTATTAATATTAATAATATTGTTAAACAATATTAATAATTCTTAATTCTAATGATAGTGATGAGACGGATTCTGTCTCATGGCTTCGCCTGATTCTGTTGACAACCATTTTTCCTGTCATTTCTATCTTTTTGCATTCTGTGATTAAAAGTAAAATAATTTTTAAGGGTATGTGATACTCAGTAGACAGTTTGTCACGCTTTCTTTCCAAAAATAATTTATATTTTTGCCCGAAACTTTTGGAAACGTTAATGAACATGAAAGCAAACGTCTATAAATAATAATTTTTTTGAAAAATTAAAAAAATGACGAGGCCGATAAAGGAGAAATTGATAAAAAAACATTATCATGTTTTTTACTATTTCCCAAAGTTTCAGTGAAAAATATTCATTTCATTATCCATCCCTACCTTACCGGCATATTTTATTGAGTAATTAAATTAAATTAAAGACAATGAGGAACGTTTATATGTTTCTAGATTTCTATAAGTATAAAAAAATTATTCTGAAGAAAAATTTTTTTTTCACAAAAGAATTTAGGACCACATAAGCGTTCCTTCGTGTCATTTATTTAATTATACAAATATTCAACAGGATATCTCATATCGTGCACGTGAGAGTTGTTACACAAGAAATGTCGATAAGGTAGGGATTATGTATGTTTGACACGACCTTAATTTATAAATTTGATAAGAAAAAATTATTGTCTAAGGAATCCTTTTCACCTTTATTGTGCTCCTTAAATCCACTTATTTAACACATTGAATAAAACCTCACTTCAGGGTAAATATTTTCTTTCTACCAATAACAGTGGTTCTCAACTCAATGGACGTAGCTTAGAGTACAGCTCCGTCCACCAATTATATTAACGATGGACGATATCGCGATTTTAATAGTGTATGTTTAAGGCCATGTATTATTTATCGGTTCCCTACTTTACCAACACTTTTTTCTCTACAATACCACTTCTAAATTTATTGAGATATTGAATTGAAAATTTCTAAAATTAAAAAAAATGTTCTAAGGTATATTTATCTGTTCCTAAATTTTTATTAAAACGAAAAAAAAAATAATTTCAAAATAAATTTTATTTAATAAATGTAAATAGTTAAGACCAGATAATCGTACCTTAACGCTTTTAATTTAATTTTACAAAATTTCAACTCGATATCTAAATAAATGGACAAATAACATTGCAGGAAAAAATGTCGATAAGGTAGGGATCAGATAACTAATACATGACCTTAAAGCAGAGTTGAAGACTGAAAATAATTGTCGATTACACCTCTTTAATGATAAAAATGTAGCCTATTTCCCTAGATTTGTATAAATGGATTCTCTCTTTTCTACAGCACCTCTAGTTAATATCTTCATTGCTGCTCTTCTAGAAATTAATTAAAATACATTGATGCGATGTGTCTACGAAGCGAGGCTAGAAGTGAGTCTGATTCGATGTCACGATTATTCCGAAACGACACATTTTCTAAATTACTT
The DNA here is from genome assembly GCA_900474275.1 of Synergus japonicus. Lineage (NCBI taxonomy): Eukaryota > Metazoa > Arthropoda > Insecta > Hymenoptera > Cynipidae > Synergus > Synergus japonicus. Next base: position 73,768 of record UCOH01011687.1, on the reverse strand, counting down.
GTCTTTAAGTACAATGCTGCCGGTAACACGTCGATTTTTACTGATAAATCGTACATGGTAACTTTAATTGGTCCTGCAAAAGGAAACGATGTAAGAAAAGTTGGGCTAACGAGTGAAGAAAAAGGCTTTTTCAGGGTTTGATTCTTCTCGAAATCACGATTTTTGAACTTCGCGATTAGGCATCGAAGAATAACATCTCTTTCAGCGTAAACTCTTAGCTTTTTTGTCTGTTTTTAAGGGAAAAACGTCACCAAAACGAGTCGAAATTTTTGCATCACTTTTGTTCACTTTAGTTCTAACCATTTTCACAAGAAAATTTCAGAAATGTTGATTAGTTTCCTTTAAAAGTGATCTCAAAAATTCGAGGTGGTGAAATTACCAGCAGCGCCATCTGTCTCGTCTCGCTTTGGTCACGCTCACGTCGCACTCTATTTTGATAGTTTCCTCCTTAGTTTGTCGAAAAATGCTCGCTCGTGAAAAAAATTGAACCTTTTGGCACCAGGTGTTGCCCCATAAGATTTTTTTCAATTCAATTATTTCGAGTGGAGATTTTAAAGCAGAAAGTTCTCGAGAACATTCTTGCAGAAAAATAATCCCGAGAATTTTTTTATTTAAGATTATGTACTAGTTATCCGATCCCTACCTTACCGGCATTTTTTCCGCAATGCTATTTCTACATTTATTGAGATATTGAATTGAAAATTGCTAAAATTAAAGTTAAAGCATTTAGGTAAATTTATCTTGCCTTGAATATCTACATTTATAGAAAAAAAAATTATTTTAAATTTTATTTATTTAAATAAAAATTTAGGACCAGGTAAACGTGCCTAAGTATATTTTCTTTAAATTTATAAATTTTCAATTTTATATCACAATTTTAGGCGTAACATTGCAAATAAAAAACTGTCGATAAGGTAGGAATCGGATAACTGATACATATCTTTAAAAATTAAATTTAATGATTAATGCAAATAATCTCTCAGTTTCAAAGAAGTTTCATAAGATTGAAGGCCATGTAAGACTTACCTGATCCCTACCTTATCGACAGTTTTTTCTCTGCAACCTTACGTCTACATTTATTGCAATATCAAATTGAAAATTTCTAAAATTGAAGCTAAAGTAGTAATGTACGTTTATCTGGTCCTAAATATTGACATTAAAAAAATTTTTTTTCAACAAATTTTTTTGTATTTTTACCAAAATGTAAGACCAGATAAACATACCTTATCATAGTTTCTTCTTTTTTTATAAATTTTCAATTTGATATTTCAATAAATGTACAAGTAAGGTTACAGAGAAAAAATGTCGATAAGGTAGGGATCGGGTAAGTCTTACATGGCCTTAAAGTTGTCCAAAAATATTTCTATAGTAAATAAAAATTTTTTGTTCTCGAGAATTTTAAAACTCTGTTTTCGTGCACTGTATTTTTTCTCTCTATACATCCGTCCCACTTCCACAAAAAATCAGAGTAAAAATTTTGAAGGGAATTATATATTTACACGAGCGATGAGCATGCCATTTCTAGTAACTTAAATATACGTTTCGCGATCAATATAAATACCAAGAAACAATAACAATATCTACACTAATCTTTATTCGCAAATAGAAATTAGTCGAAACATAGTGATCAATAAATTATACGATATCTTACTTTTGTCGATTTGTATACGCCAATCAGCGCTCTTATCTCATTTATAACTTATTATAACATTACTCCGATAAATTTTTGTTCCGTAGAACGCTTTTTTTTTGTAAAAGTGCCTGGTCGAATTAAAATTAGAAATATAGCATTTATTGTAGTTTTATTGTAAGACTTGCGCAGTAGATTTGCGCGGTCCTTATATATGCGCAGTAGTCCTGCGCAGTCCTTATCCACGAACAGTAAATCTACACAGTCCTTATATCTACGCATAAAACGTGCGCAGTAGTTGACTTTGCATAATAGATCTGCGCAGTAGCTATACTTTCATAGTATATCTGCGCAGTAGTTAGAGTTACATACTAGACCTGCGCAGTATTAAAATTTGCGTAGTAAACCTGCGCAGTAGCTACAACTGCGTAGTAAATCTCTGCAGTAGTTACATCTGTGCACTATATATGCGCATTAGTTTCAGGAGCGTGGTATATCTGCGCAGTAGATCTGCTCAGTAGTTAAGTCTGCGCAGTAAATCTGCGCAGTATTTAAAATCATCCATAACTTCAAAAAAATGATTATATTTATTCTTTCGTCAGCCACTTTTGCAAAAAAATAATACTCTCTTTAACTAACCTCGGCAGTTCTTACGATTGAAACGAAGCGTTTAATTCATTACATCAAAATGTAGAATATTGAACGAATATTGAATAAATTAGCCTTATAAGTAACTGCTTCATATCACGGTAGTGTAAATAAAATTATCTGCTTCGCATCCATCTTAAGGGGCCTTACAATTATAATATCTTCATATATAGAATTTTTTTTATAATCGTTATTCGACTAGCGCCGACTGTTTATGGAAATCGTAGCAGGTAGGCCAGTCTGTGTAAGTGTATTTGTCACATCGAAAAACTCTGATTGTAATCAGACATTTTTCGGATTGTAGTGTTGGAGTTTTTCTGATTCTATCAGAAATCAGCGGGACACGTCAGGTTAATGGATCGAGATCGATAATATCGATCGTAATGTGTTTTCTTTTACAATATACGAGTGTCTGTATGCAGCAACGAAGACTTTGCAAAAAAGCATTGTCCTTTTGCTTTGGAATGTCATGTGTGTTTGTTTTTCAAACATCTTTTTACACAAAAGAAAATGTCCCAAATATACTGAAACATACCGGAAACACAGCGAACCGAAGTTGAAAGTTGAGCATCTCAAGCTTGTGCGAATAGTTGCCAAGGCTAAATTCGAATTAAAAAAAAGAAATATTGAAAATTTTTTTTAATATTTAAAAAATACAAATTGAATGGAATTTCTTCACTTTAGAATGAACAGTTTCCGGCAAGATAATCGCTTTATGTATATCACGCTCTTTAAGAATCATTTGTAAACTTCGCAGGTGGCAGAGATGCGGAATTTCGGCACCAGAGGTCTCATCTTTTTTTTTTTTAGAAAAACTAGTCGCACAAGCTCGGTTCTTAGAATCCACGAACTATGATTAAACATCGAACGATGATTGATATACAATGATCGCTAAGTTGGTGAGAATTTATAAAATTCGTAATTTTCGATATTTAGCATGATACAGATTGCACGCGAGGGTGCTGACGCCTCTTTTCAAGGGGAAGGAAGTAGAGTTGAACGACTTTGCAAAATTTCAATGCTTTTTGCGAGACCCTGGTCGCGTCGGCTTTTCAATTCAGCCTTTGGAAATCATTCAACGATTAATCTACAGAGAAAAGTATAGTAGATATAGTATATGTATATATACAAGACGCTACACTCCATAAGAACATATTTTTTTTTATCGCTAGATCTTTTCCGTGGTAGTTATTGTTGTTTTTTTAAATCATAGATCGTTTAATATCTACTAAGTGTTTATCTCTCTCATTTTTTTTTCTTCTAAGATCTTCTTTTACGTTCACACCTGTAAGATAAACGAGTACTGTAGATTTTTCAGAGAGATACATGCGCAGATAAAGTACAAACTAAGTGCGCATGCGCAATGAATATCGAAGCGTAAAAGGCATGCGCAAAAGACATCTAAGCTATCTGCGAATGCGCAGTTAGTGGTGACGCATAATGCTAGTGTGCAAAAGAGCTGTAAGCGAACTGCGCATGCGCAGTGCAGTTTCAGACACAATAGATATGCGCAGTAGATCATATATCAATCTACACCGCTTGAAATTACCTTAGAACATATTAGAGTCTCTTTAATCCTTCTTGTCTCCATCTTCGGGATCTTTAAGCGTGTGCCATTGGGCAATTGGACGCCTTGGAGACGCCAACATATCTGACCAATGTCTCAGTTCCGTTCCACTCGCATTGTAACCAAGCATAACTTTTCCGATTGGCTCTGACGTACCAATACGATCGTAGTCCACTACTGTTACCACCAGATTTACTTTCTGAAACCGAAACTCAATATTTGTAATTGTTCTAGTAACAATGTTTTTATTGGTAGGGAGCTTAGCTGATTGTTGAAGACGCACCTGTATCTGCTCGAAGGGAACCTCAAAGGTGAAGGATTCGTTGTAGTATGGATTAAGTGTACACTTCTTTATGGACGTCTTCTTCTTCTTCAACCTCTTGCCGTTCTGCATCAAAGCGATCTTCACATATGGATCAGAGAGACCACCGACGTCCATTTTCTTTAGATTCTTTGCCTCCAGGATGACCACAGTCAGTTTGCCTGCAGTTGGCACGTATCGTAAGGAGAAGCAGATGTCGCCCAGTTTGTTGTCCTGGAAGATACGATTGAAAAAAGTTGTGATTTTTGTATTTTATGAATTATGAGTTGCCATTTTAATGATGGGAATTTGAAAATGGGATGAGAATATATATTTTGTATCACTTACGGCTATTGTGAAATTTTAAGAGATTCAGTAAGGAATTGTAAAAGTTTTCTTTGTTTGTAAAGTTTCTAATGATCTCTACTTTTTTTACATTCAACATTTTTATTTACAAAATTATGTATATCCATCTATTGGAAAAACTGAAGAGACTGACAAAGTTTGAAAAGATTCCATAAAAAATTGTAGAAGTTTTCTTTGTTTAGAAAATTGAAACAAACTGTAATATTCGTAATTTTAATGACAAGAGTTTTGAAATAGGATGAAAATGTACTTGTTGGAAAACTAATTCCTGTTGTAACACTTCAGGAGATTCTATAAAAAATTGTAAAAGTTTTCTTTGTTGGGAATATTTTAAGGTCCTTTAATTATGTAGCCGTCAGTTAATTTCTTACCTGTCCACCCTCACCCTCAACACTTTGCAATTCTCTCCATTCCTCAATAGTTTGCGCAAGATCGATCTGACAAAGTGGAACTTTGACCTCACCAATTTGATCGTGTTTCGAAAACCTGTCGAAATCAAAGATGGCGAAGACCAGCGTTTTGTTCATCGCGTCAGCATACGGCACACTCTAGAAAATTTCAAAAATATATATTACAATAAAACTGCTTAGAATAATTTTCCGACTTCCTTTCATTTTAATTAAACTTTAATTAATTAATTATTAATTCATAAATTTTTATTAATTGAGAGGGTGCCTTTCATGCCCTACAATTAGTCGGCACATAATTATTATCCTAACATTATAAACAAATATTAATAACGCAGCCCCACAAGAAACAATTTTCTTCAACTCGAGCTACACTACCACCTTTTTGAGGTCGCTGGATACGAAGATCATTTGAAGGTCAAAACAAATAAAACCATTAGATCAGAGAAAACCTGTACTCTTAGACGCTTTTAAGGTCGGTGAATCCGAATTCAAGGTCAATTTGATCTCGTTAGGTCAGGATCAAGGTCAATTGAAGATCAAAATGAGAAAACCATTGAATCGGAGGAAATCACTTTTTAAGACATTTTCGGGATCACTGAATTCTAATGTAATTCAGGGTCAGTTTAAATTCATCAGATAAGAGTCTAAGTCAATTGAAGGTCAAAATGAGAAAAAACCATTGAATCGGCGTGAAACACTACCTTAAGGGGTTATTCTACTTTATACGCTTAAAAAAAAGAGCTATTTTTCAACCTTTTTTTTTGAGTATGTCAAGAAAGGTATGGATATAAATAGTTCTAGGTATGATAAAACATGTCTTAAAATACGTAAAAAAATTGTTTTTTATTTATTTTATTGCATTGTTATTGTTTTAAACGCGTTTTTAAAACGGTACCAAGGATTTTATGAAAACTATTCGACCGATCCTTATAAAATTTAAACCACACATTCTACACATATTGAACTAGGTTTGTTGCCTATAATATATTAAAAAATAACATTTTTACTAATTTTTTAAACAAAAAAACAGTAATAAAAATGCATTTTAAAAAAATGTTTGTCCGCCATTTTGTTATTTGTTCATAAATATTAATTATTATAGGCAACGAACCTAGTTTTAGTAATACTGAAGCAAACCCACTTTGGTTTTTTTTTCAGCTAGTCGTTACCGAGATATCCCTGGTACCGTTTACCCTTTTGATTTTGAGAAGCCTACGCACAATCATTATTTTTAATATAAACATTGAATAAAGTTAATAAAAAAAAATTTTTTTATGTAGTTTAATACGTGTTTTATCATATCTAAAAATATTTATTTCCATATCGTTCATGATATACTCAAAAAAAATGTTCAAAAATAGCTCTTTTCTTCAGCTTATAAAGTAGAATAACCCCTTAAGACATTTTTTAGGTCACTGAATACTTAAAGTCACTTGATGAAGTAAAAAGATGTCTTAAAACGTCTTAAAGTAATGGTTCACGCCGATTCATTGGTCTGTTCTCATTTTGACCTTGATATTGAAGCGATGTCGCCAAACTGACTTCGGATTCTGATTCAGTGACCTCGAAAACGTCTGAAAGTCCTTTTTTTCGCCTCTCTAACGCTTTTCTTCGTTTTGACCGTCAACTGACCTTGATCTTGACTTGATGGGGTCAGACTGACCCCGAGTTCGTATTTAGCGTCCTCAAAAACGTAGTGATATAGCTAGAGTTGCAGAAATTTTGTTTGTAAGTTTGTTTAATTATAAAGTGTTTTTTTTATGAATTCCAAGAAGGGTATCGTCATTTTTAGTGGATCTATCTCTAGATTATTCCTATAAAAATATACGGAGAACTTAAGTAGAATTACGTCTAAAATCCGCTACTTAACTCACCTTGAACGTAAAAGTTTCATTGAAAACTGGATTCAACGTCTTTCTATGGACCTTAGTTTCGAACTTTTTCTTCTTATCCGGCAGCAGGTAAACCTTGACATAAGGATCGGAAGTACCTCCCATATCTAAAGCTGGTAATTCCTCAGCTTGGATGACTGTTACAGCCAAACTGTTCGAATTGAAGTCGTATTCGAGCTGTAAAAGTTAAATGAACTTTAGTCTCCTGCTCAAAGTTATCCAAGTATTTTAATAACCCCTGAAAGTCAAATACAGAGTTTATGGTAGTTTTAGAAGTTTATTAGAAGGAAATATTCTTAAAGGGCTTGGATCTAAATCCTAACATCAAAATTTAATTTCGTTGGAACCAAGTGAACATTTGAACAAACTATATTAGAAAAATTTTTGGAATGCTCCAAAAACGTTACATTAACATTTCAAGAATGTTACATTAATGTTCCACAAACGTTACATTGAAGTTCCACAAACGTTATATTAACGTTCCAGAAACGTTACATCAACTTTCCAAAAAAATTATATTAACGTCCTAATAATATTACGTTAACGTAATATTCATGTAACGTTAATTTAACGTTCCAGAAACATTACAAGAACGTAAAAAAATGTTACATTAACGTTCGCAACCGTTACATGAACGTTTTAGAAACGTTAAATTAATTTTCCCAACCATTATATGAACCTTTATCCAACGTTACATTAACGTTCCAGACATGTTACATTAACGTTTCACAAACGTTACATTAATGTTCCACAAACGTCACAGTAACGTTCCAAAAACGTTCCGTGTTGGATATTTTCGTGATGGTAGCATCACTTTTTTTAAGATAGGCTAAGTTAGATCCACGACTAATAGTTCGCAAAATCGCACCCTCCTGGCTTACTTTGTACTGGAGTTTTCCGAGTTTCACTTCGCTCTGCTTGCTCTCGGCTTCGTCTGGCTCCTCTGCATTGTCTGTAAGCTCTTCCATATCCGGCTGAACCTAAACATACGGAAGAGGATTCCACTGGTGTAGAATTAGCGTCTAATTTCTAATTGCAAGCAAGGAACAACCGAACGCGTACCTTGTCTTTGTATGTGCCACCTAAAAGCTGAACGGATTTGAGGTCCACTGCTCCCTTCAGACCTTTTTTGCCATCCTTCGACCTTCTCTTGCGACAACATCTTCTTATACAGCAAAAGCAGATTCCTAGAACTACTGCTAGAACAGCTAAAAATAAAATGTTTATTAGAACTTGAAAAAGTGAAAACTACTTTTCTGGTCTCTAGGAAAAAGTTTGCTCTTTTTACAGCTAGTTAAAAAGTTCTTTTTACTCCCTAAGGAGTGAACAGTTCTTTTTCAGTCCCTATGGTGTGAAAAGTACTGTTTAGACCCTAGGAATAGAAAATTGGAACTATGACTCCTTTAGATTTCTTTTGAACTCGTCTGAATTATTTATTATTCCTTGCTATTGATTAATTCCTCAATCAACTGAAATGTGAAAAATGACTCAGACATAAAATTCTTAAGTTTTTGGCTGTCACTCCATAAATTTCAATATTCAGAAAGTACTTACCTATGATAATGGCGACTAGGCCCCAGGTGGGGATGCCCATTTCCTCTGCAAGCTCATCCCCAATTCTCACCATTGTGGACTCAAATGGTGTTGTGGGAGAACCGGTCGTGGAACTACTGGTAGTAGTGGATGTGGTGAATTCTTTCGGTATATTGGGTTGTACTGAAATTTCATTATTGTAAATTAAACACGCTCATGTCTGGTTTAATTCTTCCGTTTTGAAAAAATATTAAAAATAGAGTACTTTAAGGGAGATCGATTCAAATTCTAAACTCAAAATTAAATCTCATATTTCTCATCGATTATTTCGTTCCAACCTTTCGCTTTTCAACATTTCCCCTTCCAAAAAAATCCCCTCCCGTTGTAACTGAAACCCCGTCCTCTTTACAACTAGCCTCCTCCAGCAAAAACTCTCTCCTCTTTCTAAACAAAACGCATCTTCCGCTTTTATTCAAAATTCATTTGAATTTTTTCAACTATCATCCCTTCACCCTTTCAATCAAATCACCTTTTTTCTTCAAACTACAACCGTTTCTTTAGCTTTTCACTAAAAATTCCCCTAACCGTCCCGACATAATCCCCTATCCTCTTTCCAAATGAAACTCCCTACTTATCTAACTAAAACCCCCACTCTTCTTTCAATAAAACGAAAAAAAGAAACCCCCCCCCCACCTTTTTTTAACCAAACCAGACCTTCCAATAAAAACTCCTTCCATTTTCATTTCATACCTACTCCCTTTTTCCTCATCCCAACTAAACCCCTCCACCCCTTTTTAACTATATACCCCCCCGTTCTAAATAAAATCTCTTTTCTTGTTCGAAGTAAACCCCTCCACTTTCCTAATAAATAGCCTCCTCCTTTAAACTTAACGCCCCCACTAACATAACCCCCCCCCCCAACCCTTTTTAAACTATATATCCCCTTTCTAAATAAAATCTCTTTTCTTTTTCGGTACTCAACTCCTCCACTTTCCTAATAAATCGTCTCCTTCAAACTAAACTCTTCCACACCAATAATCCCCTCTCCTTTCAGACTTAATCCCCCACTTCTCTGCACCCAAAAAATTCTCTTCTCTTTCCACCTAATTCCTCCAGTACAATCCCCCCATTCCTTTTCAAGAAAAACACATCTTCCACCTTTAGACTAAGCCTCCCTTCCTCTTCTCAACTAAGCCCATCTTCCCGTTCTAACCGGACCCCCTTCCTTTTAAATAAAATATCTATCCTCTGTTTAACTAAGCCCCACAGCTTTATAAACAAAGCCCCCCTCTCCTTTTCGAATTAACTCCTTCGCCTCCTTCTAACTAAACCCCCCTCCATTTTTAACTATATACCCCTTCTCAAAATAAAATCTCTTTCCTCTTTTGAATCAAACCCCACCACTTTTTAAACAAGTCCCCCTCTCCTTTTCGACTTAGCCCTCTTCCTCTCTTTCAAACTAAACCCCTTACTCCTTTACAACCAAAAGTTCTCTTGCCCTTTCCAACAAAAACCTATCAAAAACCTTCTTCCAATTAAAACTCTTTCCATTTTTAACTGAAACCCCCTCCTCTATTGAAAAATCACCCTTGATTTTTAACTACCCCTCCAAAAAAAAAACGCCACACCGTTCCAACCCTTTCCTTTCTCGACTAATGCACATTACTTCACCAACAAACTTTTTTTCCTTCCAACTAAAACCCTTCTCCCATTTTACATTTAACCCCCTTTGCCTCATCCCAACTAAACCCCCCTCCACTTTTAACTATATACCCCCTTTCTAAATGAAATCTCTTTTCTTTTTCGAACTAAACCCCTCCACTTTCCTAGTAAATTGCATCCTCCTTCAAACTAATCGTCCCTTCCACACCAAACATCCCCTCTCCTTTAAGCAAAAAAATTCCCTTCTCTTTCCACCTAATTCTTCTAACACAAGCTCCCCACCCTTTTCCAAGTAAAACACATTTTCCCCCTTTAGACTAAGACCTCTTTCAACTATCCCAGCTTCGTTCACCAATCGAAAATCCTCTTTTCCCTTACGGGAAACCCCCCCCCCCCCTTCCGGCATAACCCCCTTCCTCTCTTCTCTACTAAACCCCTCTTTCCGTTCTAATCTGACCCCCTTTTTTCAAATAAAATCTCTTTCCTCTTTTCAACTAAGCCCCACCACTTTCTAAACCCCCCCCAACCCCCTCCCATTTCCGACTTAGCCCCTTTTCTCTCATTCAAACTAAACCCCATACTTCTTTACAACCAAAAATTCTTTTGCCTTTTCCAACAAAAACCCTCTTTCCTTTTCAAAGAGAACTCCCCTTCCTCTTGCCAAAGAACAGTAAATGAAGAATATACAATTGTACAATATAATCCCTTCCCTTTTTTATATGCATTTTGAAAGTAATATTCAATAGAAGCATATTTTAATTTACTCTCAATGTTACCTTCTGGCTGTAGTTTTGCCGGTAATTCTTCTTTGACAACATCTTGGAGTTTTGGAATAGGTGTAGTAGTACTTATTGATAGTTCTACCGGTGACCCCCCCTCAGCCCTTTTAATCCTGACTACAGGCATCTTCTGAAAACAAAAATAATTCAAATATAGACTTTTTGACAGATTTATTCTTTATTTATTTATTTATTTCTTAATAATTTATTAATTCTTTTACTAATTAAAGTCCCCTCCCCTTTCCAGTTAAATCCTCTCTCCTCTCCAATTAAACACCCACCCCTCTTATTTACAATTAAAAATTAAAAATTTCATTAATTTACAACTCAAAAATTTGTCTTTCATTTCTTTTTTATTTCACATCTTTCTATAGTATACAGAAAAAAAATTTAATTTTCCAAAAAGAATTTTATTAATTCCGAACTGATGTTTAAAAAATTTGTAAATTACAATTTTAAAAATAAGAAAGTTCAAATATAAAATTAGAAGCGTTAAACTTTTATTCAAGAAAATATTCAATATATTTTATCATTAAATCAGAGAGAAATTAACTATTAAATAATTAAATATTAAATATACTATATTATATTTCATAAATTTTATTTAAAATTTAGATATAAAAAATGCAGTTTCATGTCTGTTGATTTTAACAAAAGCAATCTAGAAAAAGGTATAGACACAGCAAGAAGTGGTGGGTGAAGTATCGAGCTTAAGGACACTTTATTCTGTTGAGACGAACCAGGGGTTGACGTCGATGGGGTTTTACGACTGGCAGCCGTTGCGTTACGTTGGTTGTCTCTAATTTCGATGCGACACATTTTTTACCCTCCCTGTCTCCTTATACGTACGAAAAATAGGGTCACTCGTGGAAAAGGGTCGACAGGTTTTTCATTTCACCCAACCACTACCGTTATTCCCATTGAGATAATTTTTTATACATACTTTGTTTTCTTTCTCTCCCACGAACCTGAATGAAATTTGTCTTTTGGTATACGAAAATGGAGAAATTATACAGACCGGAAGCTAATAAAAAGGAAGAAATATTTCTGGCTCAACAGCTAAGCCACATCTGTCACAAATCTTTTTTTCAGCAATCATTTTGAACTTACTTTATCAAACCATTTTTATACCCACTTTTCCAACCTCCTTTTCCAAATTCTCTTTTGATTCCATTTTTCCGAAACATTTTTCCAAATTCTGTATTCTTTTTCCAAACACCTTTTTCAAACCATTTTTTCAAACCAATTTTCTAAATCCTTTTCACAATCGCTTTTCCAACCGCATTTACCAAACATCTTTTCCCAACTCGTTTTCCAAACCACTTTTTCAAATCTTTTTCACAACCGCTTTTCCAACCTCATTTTCAAAACAGCTTTTCCAACCCATCCTTCCAAACCACTTTTCCAAATCCTTTTCACAACCACTTTTTCAAATCTTTTTCCAAATCCCTTTTTCAACATCTTTTTATCCAAATCTCTTTTTACACCACCTATTTTAAACTGAATTTACTAAACCATCTTCCAACCTTTTCCAAACTCTTCATCTGAACCACTTTTTCAACTCTTTTTCCAAACACCTTCTCCACCCCATTTTTCTCAACGATTTATCCAAACACGTTTTCTAAATTTTTTTATCAAAGCACTTTTCCAACCTCATTTTCCAAATATCTTTTCCAATCCATTTTTCTAAACCACTTTTTCCAACCCTTTATTTCAACCACTTTTCCAACTATTTTTTCAAACACCTTTTCCAATCCATTTTTCTTAATTGATTTTTCCAAACACCTTATCCAAATTCTATTTTCAAAATAAATCCAAACCGTTTCTTCAACCTCTTTTCAACTTATTTTCCAACCTTCGTTTCCAAACAACTTATCCAACTCCAATTAAGCAACAACTTTTCCAAACCCCTTATCTCAAGCCGTTTCCCAAATTCTTTCCAAACCGCCTTCTTGCACCCTTATTCCAATTTAATTTTTCTAAAACCTTTTCCAACCCTATTTTCTAACTTTATTTTCTTATTTCAACCTCATTTCAACGATAATTTCAACCTCTTTTTCCTATATAATTTTCCAATCTTTTTCGAACCCCCTTTTTTAACCTCCTTTTTATACCCCTTTCTCAAAATTCTTCTTATAAACATTTTTTTCACTAGAGGGAATGAGAGTTCAAGAAGGGTGAATATAAAGGATATGAGAAAGCGAAGTAAGAATGGTTAGCTGGTAGAGGGCATGATGGAAGGGTGCGGGGTGCGGGGGAATGACGAAAAGATATGTGAAAAGTGTAGGGGTAGAAAGTGCGAAAATTCCATATGGAATAGGGGTAGTAAGTTTGATGTAATTAAAAAGCAGTAGAGAGGGGGTGGAGGTATGAGGAAAAGGGAAAGGGGTTGAAGTTGGGTATAAAATATTAGTTATTTTTTTTGAATGGGGTGGGACTAAATAATATAAGAACTGGAAAGTGGTTGGGGGTAGAGAATATAAGTAAATTATAAAAGTGGTTAGGTGGGGTAGAAGGAATTATTAATAGAAGGGTGAGAGGGGTTAGATTATATATATATATTTAAAAAATTGATAGTGATTTTTTATTCCTATCGAATTAAATATTATCTCTAAAATTATTTCAAATTTTGCGCACATCGCAATTTAACATTTAAAAATTTGAACTATAAAGTCCCTAAAAAAATTCTGTTGATACGCCCCTGATTAAAGGAATTTTGAGGGATTAGAGAGAATAACTAGAGAGGGTCTGTCTTTAGTGGAAATGGAAAATGACGAAAAGAATGTGAAAATGGAAGTGGTGAAGAGAGTGAGAATTAAGATTTTTAGAGGTGGAAGATATTAGAGTTTGAGAGGGGCTGGTGGTAAATAATATGGGAACTGGAGTGTGGTTGCGAAGAAAGTGTATGAGAAAATGAGAAAGGAGTGGATTTTCGGATTCCTTTTTAATACAAATTTTTAAAAATAACGAAATGGAAGCAGTTTAAAATTTTCGAAACAAGGAAAACTTTTTTAATTTGCATGCAAACTTTTTGAAACTTTGTCATTATTTATATTTCGAGGTGCCAAATAAGATAGATTTAGTTTTTAAGAAGAGTTTTCAAAAATAATAAAATAATAACTGTTTAACTTTTGGAAACAAAGAAAACTTTTACAATTTTAATGTAAACTTTTGGAAACTTTGAGGAAATATCTATTTTAACGAATGAAACAAAATCGGATTCCTTTCTAATACCAACTTTAAAAAATAACGAAATGGAAGAAGTTTAAAATTTTCGAAACAAAGAAAACTTTTTTAATTTGCATGCAAACTTTTCGGAACTTTGTAATTATTTATATTTCGAGGTGCCAAATAAGACAGATTTAGATTCCAAGAAGAGTTTTCAAAAAATAATAACGTAAGAGCCATTTAACTTTCGAAACAATGTAAACTTTTTTAATAATGATAACTGAAAAAGTAGAGGGGGCAGATTATATATTAGGTAATTTTAGTGGAGTTGGGAGGGGGTAGAGGAAAGAGGAAATACCTTCTACTCCTTCCATATATAATGGAAGGGGTAGAAGGTATGAGGAAATTTAAAAAAAAATGGAGAGGGGGTAGAGAACAGAAAAAAAGGGAGGAATAGGGGATAGAATTCCAGAAGACGTTTAAAAAAGTGATTACAGCGCTGATTTTCTAAATTTCAGTTAATGGAGCAGAAGCCAAACGCTGACGTCAAGGAGTGCGTGCTATTGACGTAAATACTTAATAAAGTGGCCGTAAAGCTGCGGGAGGTTTGGGGGTGGAAAAAGAGTTTTCTGCAATGCTGATCAACGGTGAGTGGAATCTTTATTACATGGGAATCGATAAAAATGGTGACACACTTTCCATCTTATTTCGAGAATGCCAAAAGTAGGTAGCCAGTGGAAAAATTCTAACCCAATTTACTTAATTAATTCTGATTATTGATTCAGTGCCGTAACCAATTTTTCTGCTGCCCGATGTCTAGAAAGATAAAATCTCCCTAACAAAATGTTAGTTTTTAAACGGAATTTCAGTCTTAAGTCAGTTTTTAGTCTTGTTTTTAGACTTTTTACTCTTAAAACAAGACTAAAAACTGACTTAAGACTGAAATTCAGCCTAAAAACTGATTTCAGCTATAAACACTTTCAGGCCTTGTTTTTTCTGTGTATTATATATTATTCTATTTACTATTATTTATTTAGAACAAAAAAATACATTTCGTTAAGCGAGTATAAAAATATAATATTTCTGTTTGCTTAAGTTTCTTCTGACGCAGCTATATTTTCTGTTTTCTTACGAGTATAACTGAGTTTTATATTGTTATATAATGACGTAATTAGCTATCTTGGGTACTTTGAACGAGACTGATATTTTACTCCATTTACCAAACTTATACTATTATTTGCGGTTTATGACTGATATTGATTTAGACCATATTGGAAAGCATTTCTAAAGAATTTATGAACTGAATGTGTCAATAGAAATTTTCTTCATGGATAATGGGATAAATTTTATCTTTATTTTATTCTATCATTCAAAATTTATTACCTTTCACATTTATATGTCTTCACACAGTTGATAAAAGAACAGTGAAAAATCGAAATTTTTTATTTTTTAGAATTATTATTAGAAATCAATCTGGAGTTGTTTTATTTCCAATAAAGAAGGTTTCCTCAAAGTTTCAAAAAGTTTGCAGAAAAATTGAAAAAGTTTTCTTTGTTTCGTAAATTTTAAACAACTTCCATTTTGTTTCTCTTTGAATTCTTAGTAGGAGAGAATCAAGATATTTCTTATTTCGCAAAAGAAATCTTTCCCCGAAGTTTCAAAAAGTCTTCATCAAAATTGAAAAAGATTTCTTTGTTACGAAAACTTTAAACATTTGCTGTTTTGTTATTTTTTAGAATTATTATTAGAAATAAATCCGAAATTGTTTTATTTCCAATAAAAAATTATGCTGCAAAGCTTCGAAAAATTTGCATTAAAATTAAAAAAGTTTTCTTTGTTTCGAAAATTAAAATCTCAAAAATTTCTTAAATTTATTTCACTAATACTCTAAGATAATAAAAATAGGCTAAGTATCGGTAAAAAAAACTTTTTAGAAAAACAGTACATATTTTCACTATAGAAATTAGATTAATTTCAAACTAAATAACTATAAACGTGAATAAAAATTTAAAATTGAAGTGAGAGCAGAAATCAATTTTCTTTAAGAGTAAGACGCACTTAAAATGGAATATCGTAATCTTGCAGTATTGCCAAGAGCAGAAGATCAATAAGATGGACTATAGTGAATATATATATATTAAAACAGCATGCAAAACGTTAGAAAAAGAGAAAAAGAGAGAGAGTACAAAATAAAAGAAAAAAAATTGCCAAGGAAGTAATAGATAGTAGATCAAAGTACCTGGGGCTGATAAAGAAGTAGGATGGGGGGGGGAGAGTTGAGCGTGAAGTGCGTTCAATTTCATTTTGATTGAATTATCTTTTTATTGGATCATTGATAAACGAATATTGTCGACTAGTTACGACCTTGAGTTTAAACTAGACTACCTTAATTGACTCTTAATTCATATAATATCGGATTTCCAATAATAAATAAATGAAATTTTCTCTTAATCGAATTGTATAAGAAAATTAGTTCAGGATTTTCAAGTAACTTTTTAATTGAAATTGAGCAAAGTGGTGCCATCTTTATTGATTATTAAAATATATTAAAAATTTATTAGTGGACGTTTTTGTTCATTTTTAAAGATTCGTTTGTCATTAGACTTTTTTTGAAAAATTAATTTTTGTTAAAGTAAAGTATAGCAAAAAATGCGAAGTGAAGTGTCCCAAAAGGGCGCCAAATTTAAATTTGTAGTTTGACATATCTTTTTTTTTGGTAAAGAATTTGTATTTGATTAAAATTTTTAGGGCACTTAAAAGTTTGATTAAGAAGTTATCTGTGATGATAAATAAATTTTTTTTAAATAAAGCAAAACTTTTTACATTAAACTTATTATCGAGGATTTTATTATTCTTGGAGACGTTGAGTTTGAGCAAAAATGCTGGTTAACTTATTATGAAAGGGTTTTGACATTTATTGGTATGAATGTGATGTCGTTCCTTTGAATTTAAATTTATGAATAAGCTCATCGACCTAGACGTGAGAAAGACTTGATTCTAAATTCCTAGATCGTGACTTGAAAAGAAAAAAAAAAAGGAATATGGAAGTGCAATAAATTTTCTGCCATTTTTTTGTAAATTAATTAATCGGCCGAAAAATAAAAATTTGAGAATCATACCATAAAAAATCCTTTCAGAATTTTATTTCAATGGTAAATGGAAAGACATAATTAGGATTTTAAGTATCGAAATAAAAAAAACTTTTTTAATTTTTCATGCAAACTTTTTCAAACTTTGTGATTATTTATATATTGATGTGCATTACGAAATAGACTATGTTTCTAATAAGAATTTTTAAACAATATCATGATAAGACAGTTTTAAAGTTTTGGAAACAAAGAAAACTTTTTTAATTTGAATGCAAAGTTTGTGAAACTTTAGAATTATTTATATTTTGAGTTCCGGGATAAAATACATTTAGTTTCTAATAAAAATAAAAAAAGAACAAATAAATCGAATGTAAATTATAGCATGTTGGAGACGTTAGAGAAAAATGTATATAATTATCTTTCGTGAGGGAAAGACATCATACTTAAATTTTTTTCTATACCTTTTTCATTTCTGCTCTCTGGTGAATTAATCAATGATCTCCTTACACCTTATAGGTTCATTCAGAGTCGCAAAGTTTCTAAAGATATCTTGTTTATATATTTATAGTCCAATGACTGCTTCTATAAAGAAGTAAAAAAAGGGTCTGAAAGAAATAATGAAATAGCGATTCACAAGGAAGAAAGTGAAAATTCTAATTTCCCAGAAAACTTTTATAACTTTGTAGAAAATATTTTTCACTCCAACAGGTGATTAAGAAATTACATCTAATTATTGCAATTGAGTTACTAGAAGTTGTAATCTAATTATGAGTCCAGGTTCCACTGCTAAAGATGTTTAAAAGTTATCAGATTACATAAATTAAAACTTCATATTTTAAATATTAAAAAAAATTAAATTTTTTTAAAATTAAAAATATTTAAAAAATTTAAAAAATTTATTTTAAATAAAACAATGAAACATTTTTTTAATACATTGGGCTAGAAAAATAATTTGAGAAAATCATCAATATTTAAAAATAGACCTCCGCATAAATTTGAAGAGTATTGTAAACAATCGTGCCTCATTCATGAAAAAAAGTCGATACTTTTATATTCTACTGCATAACATTAACCACGACTTTTCACATTTTACTTTCGACTATAGAAATCTCTTTATTCTAGGTGAATTCCGATTTTCTTTGTTTTTCAATTCTCTTAATGCACGTGGAGAAATTTTTCAAGGATAAAGTATTCTAGTTGCTTTCAAAAATTACATTTAAAGATATATTTAAACTTATTCCACGTCTATTTTCTGACTTTAGTTTGTACTTAAGCATTTCCAATATACTATATTTTAAATTGAAAGAAGATTTAATAATAATAATAATAATAATAATAATGATAATAATACTAATACGCCCTTCTTGACCCCCATGGGGTCATGTAACTCCGGACGATATAATTCTAATAATAACTAGAGGGGCAAACCCCCCAAGTAACTTTTATTATAAATTATTATTATTATTATTTTATTATTATTATCAAATACAATTTCTTACTTAAATAACTGATTATTAGAAAAAATAAAATAAAAAATTTTAAACATCTTCTGATTTGTTATTTTTTAAAATTATTATTAGAAATAAATCCGGAATTTTTTTTTATTTCAAATAAAGAATGTTTCCGCAAAGATTCGAAAAGTTTGCATTAATATAAAAAAAATTTTCTTTGTTTCGAAAATTAAAACTTCGAAAATTTCTTCAATATTTTTTACTAATACTCTAATATATTTAAAATAGGCTATGTATCAGTAAAAAAAAACTATTTATACAAACAGTACATATTTTAACCAGAGAAATTAGATTAATTTCGAACTAAATAATTATAAATGTTAATGAAAATCGAAAATTCAAGTAAGAGCAGAACAACTTCTTGGTGTTTCTCTGGTAAAATAAAAATAAAAATAAAATTTCTTCGAAATTAATGTAAATTTCTATCATAAAATTAGTTAAATATTTAAATAAATCAACAAATATTATATAATTAATTATTTATAAAATTGTTGATTCATAATAAAAGTTTCTGAAAATTATTCTAAATTTAAGATCTAATTCTAATAATACCTAGTGGGGCAAAAACCCCCAAGTAACTATTATTATAAATTATTATTTTGTTAACTTAAAACTGAAATAAATGGAATTGAATAACAATTTTTAAAGTGACTTATTAAACTCAAATTTTCCATTGATCGGATCTGAACCCATCACAATGACCCCATTCTGAAGAATTATTTTCAACCCACGCGTCTGGGATAATGTTCGAAATTATCTCCACCAATCTTTCATGTGCTTCTGAAACATGATTGCTCTGGGGAAATCTCTCAGACTCAAGGGATGAAAAGACTTCCAACGCACGTGTTCTTTACACGAGGAGGGATTATTTTAAGCATCTATTTTTCTTAACGTGATTTTTATAGAAAGTCTTAGAACTCTAAGGAAGGGAATTATTATTACTAATTATCATAACAATGGCTGACACCATTTTTTCACAATTATCTGTTAAACCAACAGAATAATAATTTTAAATAATGTGTAAAAAAATGTAGGACCTAAAAGATTAAAAGTACCCTAAGATCCTAAAATGTTAACAAAACAATGAAATCATTGTTTTAAATAAATTAAATAGAGTTCGACGTTAGAAGACATTAGATTTCAGTCGCAAAGTAGAAAAATGTTAAATAGTCAGACGGCGTGGGTCTGACTAATGAAAACCTCTTCCACTTATTGATTTCTGAAATAGGAGGTTTTTTATTCAGATCCTCTTGTCTGATTAAAAAAAAAAGATAAAATCTCTCGTTTAAGAAAATATTAGTGCAAATATACCTGAGCAATCTACGGATCCAAGGTTGTAATTATTGATTTTACAGCCTTACATATGCAAGTTATGGGGAGAAAGTCTCGCAAAACAGGTTGGTTACAACTTATTCTCAACTCACTCGTATTTTCGATGAAAAAAGAATATTTTTTCAGTATTTATGTAAAATTTTTTAAAAATTAAAAAAGGTTTCTAAAATTTTTTAAAAATTTTTGTAAAAAATTATATCCAACCAGTTTCGCATCTCAAAAAAATTATAATCTTAAAGTTTCAAAATGTTTGCATTCAAATAAAAAAAGTTTTCTTAGTTTACAAAATTTTAAACGGCTTTCATTTCTTTGCATTTGAAAATTCTTGTTATAAAGGAAACCGATTTTGTTCTATTTCTCAAAATAAATATTTCCTCACAGTTTACAAATGTTTGCATTGAAATTGTAAAAGTTATCTCTGTTTCAAAAAATTTAAACCATTTCCATTTTGCTGATTTTTATCATTTTTATTATAAACAAAATCTATTTCGTTTAATACCGCAAAATGTATATTTCCTTTGAGTTTCAAAAAGTTCTCAGTAAATTTAAAAAAGTTTTCTTACTTATGAAACAAAAAATTATAGTAAACTTTCAAAATTATCAGAGTTTTGTAATAATGAACTTATGGACAATGTGCGGTAAAACTTCCAATTAAGAAAGTACTTTTTATTCTCCCTAGGGACTAAAATAATTGATAATAATAACTAATAATACAAAATTAATAATATAAAATTAATAATATAAAAGATATATAAATAAATAAATATTAATTAATAATAAAGAATATAAAGAAATAATATAAAATTAAAAATAATTATTTATTCGAATGAGGTAATAATTCTAAATCATTATATGTTAATAGGAAAATAATAATTGATGATTTAGAAGCAGAGAGTGTGAATTAATTAGCTGTCAAAAACTGATTAGTCGATCGTTAGAATGACGTGGATAATTGGTAGATATTATACAAAGAAAAGCAATTAGTAACTTTCCATATCAGAGCAGTAATCGATCCACTTTTAGGTAAGCTATATATAGATGTTATATTGCTGTTGTGAGTATTTTGGGGAAACTGCCCTTCGGTCTCCCTTATCAACAAACACCCTTTTATCGTCGAACTTAATGACTTGACTTTTACGTTTATTTTTTTTGTATTTATATCCACATATTAAAACTATTATGATAAAATTATTCTTTGTAAAATATTACAATCTGAATTTAGTAATTTGTATTTAATTATATTATTCAAAATTTAAAAATGCGAAAAAATTTTTTGAAATTACAGACTACTACACAATCCAAAATAATTATCGCTTTAAAAGCGACACTTAAATGTGAATTTTGGAAAATTAATTTTTTGTTGATTTCGAAATAAGTAAGGAATTTAAAATGAAATTTAGGTAAACTTAAAAGGAAAATATTATGATTTAACATTGAAAATTTCCGGAGAATTTTCTTCAATTTCGTTGGATTCTTTGGAACTTTATTTAATTTCATTATGTTTGAAGAGAAAAATATTTGATTTCATGACATTCCACTTCATTTCTATGAATTACATTTTATTCCATAGAATTAAGTTCAATTTCTTTTAATTCCATTAGACTTCTTTCACATTCCATTTAATTTCATTGAATTTAATTAAATTAGTTATATTTTATTTATTTCGTTCGATTCGAATGAACTAATTTGAATTTCAATGATTTCCTTTGAATTCGACTGAACTTCCTTTAATTCCATTGAATTCAATTTAATACTGTGCTATTACACTTAAATCGATCGAATTTCATTAAATACTAAATAATTAATTTCATTTTATTAATTTATTCCATAGAATTAGTTCAATTCCTTTGAATTCCATACAATTGTTTGCGCATTCCATTGAATTTCGTTGAATTCCTAGAAATTCTATGAAATTCCACTTGATTCCATTTAATACTTTTGAATTTCGTTTACTTCCAATCAATAATTTTTTATCCTATTGAATTTCATTGAATTCCTCTAAAGTCCGTTAAATTCCAGTGAATTCCATTGTATTACATTGAGTTATATTAATTTTCTTTAAATTATTTTGAATTTTACAGAATTCCCCTCAATTCCATTCAATTTTCGAATTCCATCGACTGGCTTTGAATTTAACTGAACCTTATTTAATTCCATTAAATTTCACTGAATTTTGTTAAATTCCGTGAAATTTATGTGAAATTCATAGAATTCCATTTAGATCCGTTATATTCAACGAGACTTTTTTTAATTTAAATGAAATATACTGAGTGCCATTGGATTTCTTTGAATTCCATTAATTTTCTTCGAATTCCATTGAAGTTCGTTTAATTCAATTAAATAGCTTTCAATTCCATAGATTCCGTGAATTTTATTTGGTTATCTTTTATTATTCTCCCTTAAATTCGAAAGCATTCTCTCTTTACAGTGAATTCCTTCGAAATTTCTAAAATTCCATTGAATTTAGCCTTAATTAACTAAGTTCCGCTGGAGTTAATTAAATTCCTGTTAATTTACTCGAAATCGATTGTATTTCGCGAAATCGACCGAATACTATTCATTTCCTATAATTCCCTTAAATTTAATTATAAATTGAATTGAAGCAAATCATACCACAATCAATTTTTTTGGGATCATTATAGAAAGTATTCAATGCAAAAAAAAAAATAAATAAAATCGTGTAATAATTTTCTTTTTAGTTTATTATTTAGATAATAAAGACAAGAATTGTTAAGTGGTCTTTATTTCAAGATAAAAAAAAATGAAACGTTTTGTGAGGTGGCAAATACCAGACGGAAGGAAACCATAAAGTTTAATACGAAATGATAGAGGGTAGTACTTTTTTGAGGGAGAATGTTAACGTCACATTTGGCTTAATTCAGATTAGAGGGAATTCGTACAGTAAACGACGCTTTGGGAATAATGAGGAATAATTTCATCGAGAGATTAACCTTTGAGGTGAAGGAATGGTCGAAAATGGCAGACAAGAAAATACAATATACTCTTTACAGTTTTCTTCCCACGATTAAAAAAGTACTTTTCAACACCCTAGGGAGTAAAAATGAGACAGTAAAAAATACTTTACACTCCGTAGGAAATATAAAAGTATATTTTAATCACTAGGGAGTAAAAAGTAGAGGAGAAGTGGTTTTTACACCCTAGGGACTAAAATGTTCCTTTTTACACCCTAAGGACTAAAACGTTCCTTTTTACATTCATTGGAGTAAAAAGTAGTAATGAAGGTAGTAAAAAACGCTTTTTTATTTCTGATGGAGTAAAAAGTAGATAGAAAAAAGTACTTTTTTTTATTTTCTAGGGAGTAAAAAGTAGGAAATAAAAATTAGTCCCAAGGTAGTAAAAAGCAGGGAGAAAAAAAGTATATTCACTCCCTTGAGAGTAACAGCTACCTTATCTCCCCAGAAAATAAAAAATAAGGAGTAAAAAGTGTAGTCGAAAATGTCAAGCAAAAAAAGATAATATAAATAGAGGGGTGATGAAGATTATGTGAGAAAAATAAGAATACATAGAGCAAGACGCGAAAACCACTTAAAAATTTTATGAGGGGTAAGTAAAGATGAAGGATTTTAAAGAAAGACTGGAAAATTTATTGAAACTTGAAAAAAGGCAAACATTTTTCGGGAAGTTTTAAGAAGGTCAGCAAAAGAATTCAGAAATCTGGAAGTAGGGGAGAGAGACCTTAAAAATTCGTGAGGGATAAGTAAAGTTTGGAAAGAGCTTCAATTAGTAGAGAATAGGTAGGTAGAAAAAATTTCAAGGAGAGACTGAGATGTGCGTAAATACTTGAGAAAATATAATTAAAAAATCGAGAGAGATATAAAGAGAAAGGAAAAGACATATATTTTAGGAAAGAGATATGAGAATAAATAAAATAAGGAAAATACACTTGAAGATGGAAATACGTGAGAATTGTTTCAAGGTCAGGTTGAGCGATTGATATATAGTTGAAAAAAAGACTGCAAACGACATTAGAATTCCTGGAAAACCAGGGAGAGACCCAAGAAATCTAGAAGTGATATGTAAAGTTGGAAAAGGACTTTAAGTCAGTTAATGAAAGACTTAGAGGAGAAACTTCTAGATTCCTGAAAACTTTTAGAAAAAACAATAATTATTCGGAAAAGAGCAGAATAGTTGGGGAAAGCTATTAGAATGTCGAGAAAGACTGGGAAAGCCCTAAAAATCCGAAAGTAAAAAAAGTTGAGAGAAAATTTGTTAAGTGTAAGACTTTTAGAAAGGGCTTCAATATTAATAGAAAGTTTTAAAAAAGACATTATGAGTTTTTTCCTTTATCAAAAAAATAATAGTGGACATCCTATTATTTTTCTAAAAAAAGTAAAAATTGTGGGAAAAAAACGGGGTTATTTAAATTGGCTCATTTGGTAAGTAACACATGCCCTTAAAACTGTAAAAAGAGTCAATATAAGTTCGGAAAAGATAAGGATAATCAATTCTGGATTGATAACATAATTTTGGGAAAGAAGTTCAGGAAATGTAGTGAAAAACTTTAGTGAGATATTTCTCTATTCATGAAAACTTCAGAAAATGATAACACGAGTTCAGGAAAGATAAGGAAAATCAGGGAAAGCCATCAAAATTTCGGGAAAAGCCGGGAGAGGCCTGATGATTTCGGAATTAATGAGTATATTTTCAAAAGAACTCTAGAAAATGTATTGAAAGGCTGCAAAGAGAGATTTTTATCTTCGAAAAAATTTTATAAAATATTAAAAAGGTATCAGGAAAATTGAGGAAGATAAGGGAAAGCCGTCAGAATTTCTGGAAAATTGGGGAGAGACCTGAGAAATTCGCGATTTTTATGTAAATTTTGGAAAGCATATCAAAAAATATTGTGAAAAATTTAAAAGAAAGGTTTTTAAATGCATAGAAACTTCAGAAAATGACAACACGAGTTCAGGAAATGTAAGAAAAATCAGGGAAAACCATCAAAATTAAGAAAAAACCAGGGAGAGACCTCAAAAATTTGAAATTAATAAGTAAATTTTGGAAAGAACCTCAGAAAAGGTAGTGAAATACTTTAAAGAGACATTTCTATATTCATAAAAACTTCTGAAAATGATTACACGAGTTCAGGAAAGATAATGAAAATCAGGGAAAGCCACAAAAATTCCGGGAAATCCCGGGAGAGACCTGAGGATTTCCGAATTAATGAGTATATTTGCAAAAAACTTCAGAAAATGTAATGAAAGCCTTCAAAGACAGATTTTCATCTTCGAAAAAGCTTTGGGAAATGTTAAAAAGGGATCAAGAAAAATGAGGAAAATTGGGAAAAGCCGTGACAATTCCTGGAAAATCGGGGAGGGACCCGAAAAATTCGCGATTTTTATGTAAATTTTGGAAAGCATATCAAAAAATATTGTGAAAAACTTAAAAGAAAGGTTTTTAAATGCATAAAAACTTCAGAAAATGACAACACGAGTTCAGGAAAGATAAGGAAAATCAGGGAAAGCCATAAAAATTCCGGGAAAACCAGGGAGAGCCCTGAAAATTCCGTTTTTGATAATTGTGGTATAAACTACAGGAAAAATAAAAGGTTTCAAAGAAAGTATAAATCCATAGTTATTATTTATTATTATAATCCTGTTTTAATTAGAATAAAAACTTCGAAAAAAGACCACTACATTTCGGGATAAAATAAGAGATTCAGGGAAATGCTTTAAAATTCTGGGCAAGACAGTGAAAGTTCTAAGAAATCTAGGATTGACATTTAAAGTTGAAAAAGATCTTCAGAAGGGAGAAACAACTTATAAATTTTATGAGGTTACTCGTAAATTCTCATATGATGTAAAAAATGATAAAAAAAATGTTTGTGAAATCAGTTTGAGTCAGGAAAAGACATTAGATTTGCAGGAAAGACAGGGAGAGACCTAAGCAGTCCGGGAGTGATAACTATCGTTCGAGAGACAGAGATAGAGATAGAGAGAGAGAGAGAGAGAGAGAGAGGGAGAGAGCTTAGTAAAATCAATGTATGAATGCTGGTTTAAATAAATAGAGGTAGAAATTCAAGAACAGATTACCATCAAAAGGAACAAAAGAGTATACAAATAATTTTGAAATTTGGTGGCAGTCATGGCGACTTTAAACAGTAATAATAATAATCATAATAATAATAATAAAAAGAAATATAAAAATAAACGAAAGAAACAAATCTAGACTCAAATGGGAATATAAAATAAAATTCAGATCTTTTCGAAAAATACTATGTGGAAAGTCGTAGGGTCCTGAAAATATGGGGAAAGTCTGGGAGTGTCTAAAAATCTCCACAATATTCCACTAAAAAAACTAGGCCGAACTATCTAAAAAAGATATAAAATAAATACAGATGCAATTTTTAAATTCACCTTCCCAATCACAAACCACAAGAGTGATTCATTCAATTAATTAATAAAGTTGAAACACCGCATCTAAAATCTCCACACTTTAATCAACGTTAAGCCCTCGAGGGGTAATTAATTATTTGTGTAATTAGTTAACGAACACAAGCAGGATAAATAAAACTTTTTTCTCCAGATTTTTCATCCACCAACCGTCAACTTTCCATTCCTTATTTCACAATTAACAAACTCGAAATATCGATCTGAAATCCACACAAGACGACAAATTCTTAGCAAATCAAATGCCTCCTTCCTGTCCTTCTACGTAATTTCTATTTCGATTTTAAATCGTTTAAGAGAGGGGCGGGGGTGGATTTCAAGGTCACAGAGTAAAAACTCGAGAAGAATCGACATTTTTCAAGTTTTTTTCAGCACTCTTCAGGAATGTGAGGTCGATTTCTCGTGGTGTCGAAATTTAGGGCTGGTCACTGAATGGAGATAGGGAAAATGTAGGGTAGAGGTACTCACGGTTTTCTGTCTTCAGTACCCAGAAGGTGAAAACTCGTCGGAAAAACGTATGCGGAAAAAAAACAGCAGAATGGCTCGGTTTCTCTCGCACTTTCTCTCTCCCTCTCTCTCTCTCTCTCTCTCTCTCTCTCTCTCTCTTCCGATTTGAGAATTATTTCTATAATTACAAGAACATCTTTACACTCTAATAAGAAGACTCGCGCGACGAAGAACTCGGGAAAATCTATCGGTGGTCGGATTTCTCTCGAGGAAGGGCCCGAGTGCGCCTGACCAGAGTGGAGCGAATATGGCCGACCCGTCAAATCGATAAAACACGTTACGTTTTCAACCACGACGTCGACGTGCCTCCGCACCCCCGAAGTCGAAGTACGCGCGAATCGAGGTACTACGTTTAGGGGATCAACGGAGATCGAGATTCGGACACCATTAAGAAGATTCTTCAGATTTTCTCGATCCAAGGATTTCAGCCACTTTGTCGGCCGAGGGTTATTAAAGAAACAGCATTCTTGGCGAGAAATCTTGATGAAATGATTTCTAGGTGGGCTGGAAAGGAGGAGAGGTCGATAAAGTGAGTTTAGTAGGTTTTAGGTGGTATGGACCCGCTAGGGCGCTTTTTCGATCAATAGGAACTGTTTGGAGGGAATGTTACGTTCATGTAACGTTTAGGATATGAACTGCAATTCTGGTGTGATTTATTGATGATTTAAACGTTTACAATACTTTTTGGTGCAAGGGGAACGTTTTTATTTGAAATGTTATATAGATGTTGCATATATGTTACATAAATAGAGAATTTATACTGTGTTAATGTTATATCAATGTTAAATTAATGTTACGACAATGATAAATTAATGATACGGAGATCGGAATTGTAAAACTATTGGGCACAATAATATAGAAAGATTAAGACGTTTTTCGATCAATAGTAACAGTTTGTAGCGAATGTTACGTTTATGTAACATTTATGATATAAAGTATTATTATGATATGTTTTGAAGTAGATGAAACTATTTAAAATATTTTTTGGAGCAAAACCAACATCTTTATTTGAAATGTTATATAGATGTTGCATATATGTTACATCACTGTTATGTTAATGATATTATACTAAAATGTTATGTCCATTATACGTGAATGATACATAAATGTTACATAAATAAAGAATTTATACTGCGTTAATGCTAAATCAATGTTAAATAAAGGTTACATTAATGTTACAGTGATGCTACATTAATGACACGGAGATCGAGATTCTATGGTAAAACCATTAAGAAAACTGGTATGGAACCGTTAGCACATTTTTCTGATCAATAGTAACAGTTTAAAGGAAATGTTAAATTCATGTAACGTTTAGGATATGAAGTGAAATTCTGGTGTGATTTATTGCTGATTAAAACGTCTGCAATACTATATGGTGCAAGGGGACCGTTTTTATTTGAAATGTTATATAGATGTTGCATATATGTTACATCAATGTTACAGAAAATTCTGGTTTAATACTAAATAAATGCTACATTAATGGCATATTAAAATAAGTATTTTTGATAAATTTCAACGTTTCACTTTAAATTTGTTATTTTAATGTTACCGAAATGATACATAATGTTACATTAATGTTATGCCAATGCTAAATTGATATGGAGATCGAGATTATAAAATTATTAAGGATACTAATTACATAAAGTGCTAATCTGATATGATTTATTACTGGCTAAACTATTTTAAATAATATTTGGGGTAAGAGCAATGTCTTTATGTGAAATGTTACGTAGATGCTGCATATTTGTTACATCAATGTTACAGAAAATTTTGATTTAATGCTAAATAATGCTACATTGTTGCTAAATCGAAAAACGTGTTTTTGTAAATAGCAACGTTTAGTTTTAAATGTTTTATTGATTTTACATAAATGATACATAAATTATATATAAATGTTACATAAATGCTGCCTTAGTGCTAAATAACTTATGCTATATTAATATTATTATATAATACATCAATTCTACATTAAATATAAATATTTAAATCATTTATTTCATCGAAGTGGAAAATTTTATTCTTACAATATTATTGTATCAATAAAATTGAAAATAAAATTCCTGAAGTAATTATAAAATACTTGAATTTTAAATAAAGCTCTGATGGTAATTATCACATACTAGTTATTCGGTCCCTATCTTACCGGAAATTTTTACCTGCAATACCATTTCAATATTTATTGAGACATCGAATTGAAAATTTTTTTAATTAAAGCAAATATACGACTCTACGTTTACCTAGTCCTAAAATTCATTAAGGACTTTAAAGCGTTAAAAAAAAAAAAGAAATTGGTATAGAACAAAAAATATTTCTAAATTTTAGGTGAAAATTAATTTCCCCCCAAAGAATTTTTTCTAGACCCGCCCCTGCCTGACTAATAATGGAACAAGGGCACTTAAGCCCTACACTCACTTACAATATTAATTTTAAAACTAATTAAAATGGTACTGTTCAGACAAGATACAAATTTATTGAGAAGAATGATTATATATTTCATATCTCTGTTGAAGCTAGTAAATAATAAATTTCAATTCTGTCAAATCCGAGGTATGTATAACGTATAATCTCAGATAGCAAATTGCATGCATTGTGCGTTTCATGCGTGCGAGATTTTTCCAATTCTCGATGTGATACACGATATTCTCGGCAATTCCAGCGATAGTAGCGAGATTCTCGAATCTCGATTCTATTTTTTTAAAAATATTTTATACTAGTTACACCTTAGCAAAAGCTTTAATCCAAAACCCATTTCGAATCTGCCAATTCGAATTAATCAGAATTAATCCGAACTTTCAATCCGAATAAATCCGATCAATCTGAATGAATCCGAATGATTCCGAAAAATTCGGATTCTTTTAGACTGACTGGATTTATTCAGGTTGAAAGTTCAAATTAATTCTGATCAATTCGTATTGCCGGATTCATTTGAATTGAAGATTCAGATTGATTTTAAATAAGCTACGGTTTAATTCGAATTGAAAAATTCCTTCGGATTAGATCGGAATGAAACTGTTTGTTTCGGATATAAATTCCGAATTGCTTCGGAAAAGTTCTAGCTTTCACTGCAGTGTTCCAACAGCAAAGTGAGAATATAAAATTACCTATATTGTAAAATTTCCGAAAAAATTATTTTAATAAATAAATAAATAATTTAAATAATAATTTTTAAACAAATTCTAATTATTCCGCATTTTAAAAATATTTTACAAATATTTTTAGAGATATTGTCGGGAATTCTATATTGTTTTCAATTAATGAATAAAATACATTTTAAATTTAGTTTTCCCTTCTTTTAGTTGGGTCCTGTTGGGGAAAACTAGTCAGGCCCTGATTTTCAGACGAAATAAATTTATAGGACGTTATTTCATCCAGGCCTTCAATTGTAGAAAAAACTGTTGCAAAAATGATGAATTATTGTGCAATAATTTATCATAGGTTAGAACAAATTGTTGACAAAAATAGAGCAACAAAGCTACACGCAACTTTCATTATAGATACCATCCCCACCAATTACCAAAATGCATTTTTGATAAAAAAGTTAAGTCTCCTTATCACTTATTTCTACTCAGTGAAGCACTGTGAAAACACGTTTCTAAATAATTAAATAATTTTCGTGAAAATTTCCTTGATTCAATAAAAATAAAAAATATAACTATGAGTCTATTAACGTCTTCATGGTTAAATGATGGAGCAGTGTTTCTCTTAACAATAATAATCGCGGCCTACTTCTACATGACGCGAAATTTTAAATATTGGAAGAAACGAGGTGTCGTGGAAATTGATCCACTACCATTTTTTGGAAATTTGGGAAAGCACTTCACACTTCAATTGTCTCCAGGTTTTCTGTTTAAGAGTTTCTACGACGAAAGTGAAAATTTACCATACGTGGGAATTTATATTTGCGATAAACCGTGCCTTGTTTTACGTGATCCAGAAATTATTAAACAAGTCTTGGTGAAAGACTTTAACAAATTTTCTGATAGGTATCAGCGTTCGAGTAAATACGACGACACAAGCAATAATTCTATGCTTGTAATTGACAATCCCTATTGGAAATATATTAGGAGCAAATTTTCGAATTTATTTACAACTAAAAAATTGAAAAGCATGTTTCAAAATGGGCAAGAAATTGCAAAAGATCTCAATGATTATATGGATTCAATTGGATTGGAAGGTAAAAATTAATTTTTACTATTTTTATAGCTCCCTGCTGGAAGTAAAAAGATAGGAAGAGATACACAAGGAAATAGAAAGATATAGATAAGAATAGACGAGAAATAGGAAGGAATAGAGAAGTAGGAATTGAAAGAGATAGGAGCGAATTGAGATTGACCAGAAGAAAGAAATGGAAGGGGAGAGAATCAATGAAGCAACTATTCAGGAAAGTTTTTCAATAGCTTAGCTATTGTTTAAAAATGTATTGATTTTTTTATAAACAAATAATTGATTGAAATAGATTCATGGGAATTGACAGTGATTCGTCAATTGATTCGCATTAAATATGAATCATTTGCAAACAGAAACCGATTTATGACAAATAAATTTTTTTCTACTGGATCGGCCAAAAATTGTAGACAAATGTCACTTACTTACCCGATTTAGTTATTCAATAACAATTTATAATTTTTTAAACAAATTTAATTAACAAGTGGACTGTTTGGCTATTTTAGAGGTAGAAACTTGGTTTTTTCAACATAATCAAGTATAAATGACTAATTTTGAAACCTTTAGGGAGTTTACATAACAATAAACAATTTTAATTGTTAACGAAAATTATATAAATAAATTTTTATCAGTATAGGCATTTTTTCGGAAAAAAATTGCGCTTCTGAGGTGCATCAGTAGTTTATTATTTAGCAATGACTCTTTGCTATCAATCAATAATAATTGATAACTGTTTTAAGAAATTTAATTAAAAAATGCACTGTTTGACTATTTTTAGAGGTAGATACTTGGTTTTTTCTACATAATCATGTGTAAATGACTAATTTTTCAACCTTTAGTGAGTTTAAATAACAATAAACAAGTTTAATTGTTAACAATAATTATAGAAATACATTTTTATCAAGTTAGAAATTTTTTGAGAATATGTTAATTAAATTTGTTGGAAGAATTATCAAAGATATCATATTTTATGTTCACTTTAATAAATCATAAAAAATAAATCATATAAATAAATCATAAAAATAAAACATAAATATAAATCAAATAAAGAGACTAAATCATGTTGAAACTAAGGTACTTTTATCTTTATTTGCGTCGATTATTTGCGAAAGTGACAAAGCTTAAAATATTGATTTCAAAACTTTTTTAAACACTACCCAGGGCCAACGTTTCTCGGGGAAATAAATTTATAGGACGTTATTTCATCTGGACCCTCAATATTTGGACGATTCAGTTGAAAAAACGTTGTTTATGTCATCATAAATACCTGATATGGCCAATTGTTTATAAAATTTGTTTACAAAATATCAAATTATTTATTTTCTTTCATGAATTTCGTTAAAAATCGAATGCTGTCCATAAATGATTCATATTTAGTGCGAATCAATTGACGAATCACTGTCAATCTTCATGAATCCTTTCTAACTCACTTATTTGTTTATAACAAATTCAATACATTTTTAAACAATAGCTACGATATAAGATAATTTTCCTGGTAGTTACGTCATTGATTCTAGGTATTTGGGATTGAATCTAAGTATTTATCGAAAGCCGGTGTTCAGAAAACAACATTTTTTTTTCATTTTTGTTATTCAATTAAAAGAATTTTTTTCCAAATATGGATCAACAGTTTTGTGTGAGAAATAGGAAGGAATATAGAGCAAGGGATTGAAAGTGATAGACAGAACCAGGCGAGAGATTGAAAGGAATATAGGAGTGGAGATTGTAAGAGATAGGAGCGAATTGAGATTGGCAAGTAGATAGAAAGGGATGGAAAATAATAGGCGAAAAATAGGAAAGAATAGAGAAGTGGGTCATGATGGAGATAGGAACGTTTTGAGAATGACAAGGAAATAGAAAGGTATAAATGAGAATAGATCAGAAATAGCAAGGAAAGGAAAAGTGAGAATTAAAGTAGATAGAGGCGAATTGAGATTTTCAAGAAGATATAAAGGGACAGACAAGAATAGGCGACAAATAGGAAGAAATTGAGAAGTAGGGAATGGTGGAGGTAGGAGCGAATTGGGATGAACGAGAGGTAGAAAGGGATTTAAAAATTAGGATTGAAAGAGATAGGGGCTAATAGATGTTGACAAAGTGATAGAAGAAGATATAAAAGAATAGGTGTGAGATAGGAAGGAATCTTAATTTGGGGAATGAAAGAAATAGAAGTGAATTGAGATGAAAAAGTAGATAGAAAAAGATGGATAGGAAGGAATAAAGAATTAGGGATTGAAAGAGATAGAAGAGAATTAAGATTGCCAAGCAGATAGGAAGGGATGGACAAGAATAGGTTTGAAATAGGAAATAGAGAAATGAAGAATGATACAGATAAGAATGAATTAAGATTGAAAAGGAAATAGAAAGGTATAAACGAGATTAGATCCGAAATAGGAAGGAAAAAAATGGGGATTAAAAGAGATAGGGGCGAATTAAGATTATCAAGAAGATAGAAAGGGATAGACAAGAATAGGTGAGACAGAGGAAGGAATACAGAAGAGCGGGAATAGGCGAGGGATAGAAAGGGATAGAGAAGTGGTGATTGAAAGAGATAGAAGCGAATTTTGATTAACAGGGACATAGAAATGAATACAAAAGTATGAATTGAAAGAGACAGGAGCGAATCAAGATTAAAGAAGCGATTGAAGATGATTGACGAGTATAAGTGAGAGATAGGTAGGGATTTTGATTGTCAAGGTGATTGGAGGGTATAGACGAGAATAGACGTGAAATAGGAGGGAATAAAGAATTGAGAATTGAGATTGACAAGGTAATAGGAAGGTTTAGACGAGATTAGATGTGAAATAGGAAGAAATAGAGAAGTTGGGAATGATAGAGATAGAAGTGAATTCAGATGGAAAAAGAGATAGAAAAAGATAGATAGGACTAGGTGAGAGTAAGAAAGAAATTGCGATAGAAAGGAATTGAGATTGACGAGGTGGTAGAAAGTTATAGAAGAGAATAGAAGTGAAATGGAAAGGAATAAAGAATTAGGGATTGATAGAGATAAGAGAGAATTAAAATTGACAAGCAGATAGAAAGGGAGAGAAAAGAACAGGCGAGGGATACGAAGAAATACATAAATGGGGATTGAAAGACAATTTTAATTTAGTTGGAGATAAAATGATATAAACTGGAATAGGCGAGAGATAGATAGAGATAAAGATGGATACAATTTCTATCTCGTTACCTTCAGCAGGTTTACTAAAGTTGCTAAATGGTATTTTCAAATAGGTTCTGAACAAAAGGTGGACGTACAAGATATCTCCATGGATTTTACTGTAGATTTAATTGGAGTAGCAGGATTTGGTTTGAGATTAAACAGCCTGAGGAATCCAAATGCTGAATTTCGAAAAAGTTCTAAAATAATGAGTGCTTCCCGAAATTTGAGAAGAGCTATTGAAATTAATTGCGTTCTTCTAGCACCTCAATTTACCACGTTATTCGATTTTAGATTTTTCGAGAAACATTCATGCCAATTCTTTGCAACAACTTTCCAAGAGATCATGAATCAAAGAGAGAGGAATAAAATAAATCGAAACGATTTCATGGATCTACTAATGGAGCTTAAAAATGTTAAAGATTTGAGTGAAGATTCTCATGGTTTTAGTAAGTTAACTAGCGAAAGCTTCGGATTGAAATTCATTCCGAGTCAATCTGAAATTTTTGGAATATACCGGAATTTGTATCTGAACCAACTCAATATCAATCCAAACATTTAATCCAAATCAATCCGCCAATCTGA
Source organism: Synergus japonicus (assembly GCA_900474275.1). Taxonomy (NCBI): domain Eukaryota; kingdom Metazoa; phylum Arthropoda; class Insecta; order Hymenoptera; family Cynipidae; genus Synergus; species Synergus japonicus. Next base: position 39,057 of record UCOH01011687.1, on the reverse strand, counting down.
ATTAGTCAGAATGAATCCGAAATATCCGAACTATAGTCTATTCGAATTGATTCGAATAGACTGCATCATTTCGGATTTATTCGGATTGAAAGTTCGGATTAATTTTGATCAATTCTGATTGGCTGATTCATTCGAATTAAAGATTCGGGTTGCTTTTGAATGGGTTACGGATTAATTCGGATTGAAATTTATTCCAAATCAATCAGTTTCATTCCAATCTAATCCAAATGAAGTTTTCAATCCGAATCAATCCGAAGCCCATTCAAAATCAATCCAAAAATTTAATCCGAATTAATTCGCCAATCTGAATTAATCAGAATGCATCCAAACTTTCAATCCGAATGAATCCGAAATTACCCGAATTTTTTGGAATCATTCGGATTGACCGGATTTATTCGGATTGAAAGTTTGAATTAATTTGGATTTGCGGATTCATTCGAATTGCTTTTGATTGGGTTTCAGATTAATTCGGATTGAAATTCATTGCGAATCAATCCGAACCATTCCGGAGTTTATATCCGAATCAATAAGTTTCATTCCGATCGGAATCAATCCGAAGTCCATTCAAAATCAATCCAAAACTTTAATCCGAATCAATCCGTAATCTGAGTTAATCAAAATGAATCCAAACTTTTAACTCGAATGAATCCAAATATATCCGAATTTTTTTAATGCATTCGGATTGAAAGGTCGGATTGATTAAATTTGACCGGGTTTATTTGGATTTAAAGTTCGGATTAATTCTGATTAAATCGGA